>JACJVH010000153.1:0-77060 GCA_028654395.1 Scutellaria barbata
TGGAATGAATGAATTCACGATCAAAGCCATTCACACTTGTTGTAGCTTGGTATTTCAACTCATCAAATACGTAACTTAGAACTCTAACAAGCTTTACTTGGTGAGCAAGTTTTCTATCAATATAACTCGAAGTGTTTTGGATTACATTCGATAATACTTAGACTATAATGTGAGTACAATTACATCTTAAGAAGGTGAAATAGAAGCAAACTAGTGAGTTATACTACAAGAATTGATCGAACCCTTTGACTTTAAAAGAATACGTGTATTTAGATTATAAGATTAAAGCTTTTGTTGTCGAACGTTGGAATGAATGAATTCACGATCAAAGCCATTCACACTTGTTGTAGCTTGGTCATTTCAACTCATCAAATACGTAACTTAGAACTCTAACAAGCTTTACTTGGTGAGCAAGTTTTCTATCAATATAACTCGAAGTGTTTTGGATTACATTCGATAATACTTAGACTATAATGTGAGTACAATTACATCTTAAGAAGGTGAAATAGAAGCAACTAATGGAGTTATACTACAAGAATTGATCGAACCCTTTGACTTTAAAAGAATACGTGTACTTAGATTATAAGATTAAAGCTTTTTGTCGAACGTCGGAATGAATGAATTCACGATCAAGTCATTCACACTTATTTTAGCTTGGTCATTTCAACTCTTCAAATACGTAACTTAGAACTCTAACAAGCTTTACTTGGTGAGCAAGTTTTCTATCAATATAACTCGAAGTGTTTTGGATTACATTCGATAATACTTAGACTATAATGTGAGTACAATTACATCTTAAGAAGGTGAAATAGAAGCAACTAGTGGAGTATACTACAAGAATTGATCGAACCCTTTGACTTTAAAAGAATACGTGTACTTAGATTATAAGATTAAAGCTTTTGTTGTCGAACGTTGGAATGAATGAATTCACGATCAAAGCCATTCACACTTGTTGTAGCTTGGTCATTTCAACTCATCAAATACGTAACTTAGAACTCTAACAAGCTTTACTTGGTGAGCAAGTTTTCTATCAATATAACTCGAAGTGTTTTGGATTACATTCGATAATACTTAGACTATAATGTGAGTACAATTACATCTTAAGAAGGTGAAATAGAAACAACTAGTGGAGTTATACTACAAGAATTGATCGAACCCTTTGACTTTAAAAGAATACGTGTACTTAGATTATAAGATTAAAGCTTTTGTTGTCGAACGTTGGAATGAATGAATTCACGATCAAAGCCATTCACACTTGTTGTAGCTTGGTCATTTCAACTCATCAAATACGTAACTTAGAACTCTAACAAGCTTTACTTGGTGAGCAAGTTTTCTATCAATATAACTCGAAGTGTTTTGGATTACATTCGATAATACTTAGACTATAATGTGAGTACAATTACATCTTAAGAAGGTGAAATAGAAGCAACTAGTGGAGTATACTACAAGAATTGATCGAACCTTTGACTTTAAAAGAATACGTGTACTTAGATTATAAGATTAAAGCTTTTGTTGTCGAACGTTGGAATGAATGAATTCACGATCAAAGCCATTCACACTTGTTGTAGCTTGGTCATTTCAACTCATCAAATACGTAACTTAGAACTCTAACAAGCTTTACTTGGTGAGCAAGTTTTCTATCAATATAACTCGAAGTGTTTTGGATTACATTCGATAATACTTAGACTATAATGTGAGTACAATTACATCTTAAGAAGGTGAAATAGAAACAACTAGTGGAGTCATACTACAAGAATTGATCGAACCCTTTGACTTTAAAAGAATACGTGTACTTAGATTATAAGATTAAAGCTTTTGTTGTCGAACGTTGGAATGAATGAATTCACGATCAAAGCCATTCACAATTGTTGTAGCTTGGTCATTTCAACTCATCAAATACGTAACTTAGAACTCTAACAAGCTTTACTTGGTGAGCAAGTTTTCTATCAATATAACTCGAAGTGTTTTGGATTACATTCGATAATACTTAGACTATAATGTGAGTACAATTACATCTTAAGAAGGTGAAATAGAAGCAACTAATGGAGTTATACTACAAGAATTGATCGAACCCTTTGACTTAAAAGAATACGTGTACTTAGATTATAAGATTAAAGCTTTTGTTGTCGAACGTTGGAATGAATGAATTCAGCGATCAAAGCCATTCACACTTGTTGTAGCTTGGTCATTTCACTCATTCAAATACGTAACTTAGAACTCTAACAAGCTTTACTTGGTGAGCAAGTTTTCTATCAATATAACTCGAAGTGTTTTGGATTACATTCGATAATACTTAGACTATAATGTGAGTACAATTACATCTTAAGGAAGGTGAAATAGAAAGCAACTAGTGGAGTCATACTACAAGAATTGATCGAACCCTTTGACTTAAAAGAATACGTGTACTTAGATTATAAGATTAAAGCTTTTGTTGTCGAACGTTGGAATGAATGAATTCACGATCAAAGCCATTCACACTTGTTGTAGCTTGGTCATTTCAAACTCATCAAATACGTAACTTAGAACTCTAACAAGCTTTACTTGGTGAGCAAGTTTTCTATCAATATAACTCGAAGTGTTTTGGATTACATTCGATAATACTTAGACTATAATGTGAGTACAATTACATCTTAAGAAGGTGAAATAGAAAGCAACTAATGGAGTTATCTACAAGAATTGATCGAACCCTTTGACTTTAAAAGAATACGTGTACTTAGATTATAAGATTAAAGCTTTTGTTGTCGAACGTTGGAATGAATGAATTCACGATCAAAGCCATTCACACTTGTTGTAGCTTGGTCATTTCAACTCATCAAATACGTAACTTAGAACTCTAACAAGCTTTACTTGGTGAGCAAGTTTTCTATCATATAACTCGAAGTGTTTTGGATTACATTCGATAATACTTAGACTATAATGTGAGTACAATTACATCTTAAGAAGGTGAAATAGAAGCAACTATGGAGTTATACTACAAGAATTGATCGAACCCTTTGACTTTAAAAGAATACGTGTACTTAGATTATAAGATTAAAGCTTTTGTTGTCGAACGTTGGAATGAATGAATTCACGATCAAAGCCATTCACACTTGTTGTAGCTTGGTCATTTCAACTCTTCAAATACGTAACTTAGAACTCTAACAAGCTTTACTTGGTGAGCAAGTTTTCTATCAATATAACTCGAAGTGTTTTGGATTACATTCGATAATACTTAGACTATAATGTGAGTACAATTACATCTTAAGAAGGTGAAATAGAAGCAACTAATCGAGTTATACTACAAGAATTGATCGAACCCTTTGACTTTAAAAGAATACGTGTACTTAGATTATAAGATTAAAGCTTTTGTTGTCGAACGTTGGAATGAATGAATTCACGATCAAAGCCATTCACACTTGTTGTAGCTTGGTCATTTCAACTCTTCAAATACGTAACTTAGAACTCTAACAAGCTTTACTTGGTGAGCAAGTTTTCTATCAATATAACTCGAAGTGTTTTGGATTACATTCGATAATACTTAGACTATAATGTGAGTACAATTACATCTTAAGAAGGTGAAATAGAAGCAACTAATGGAGTTATACTACAAGAATTGATCGAACCCTTTGACTTTAAAAGAATACGTGTACTTAGATTATAAGATTAAAGCTTTTGTTGTCGAACGTTGGAATGAATGAATTCACGATCAAAGCCATTCACACTTGTTGTAGCTTGGTCATTTCAACTCATCAAATACGTAACTTAGAACTCTAACAAGCTTTACTTGGTGAGCAAGTTTTCTATCAATATAACTCGAAGTGTTTTGGATTACATTCGATAATACTTAGACTATAATGTGAGTACAATTACATCTTAAGAAGGTGAAATAGAAGCAACTATGGAGTTATACTACAAGAATTGATCGAACCCTTTGACTTTAAAAGAATACGTGTACTTAGATTATAAGATTAAAGCTTTTGTTGTCGAACGTTGGAATGAATGAATTCACGATCAAAGCCATTCACACTTGTTGTAGCTTGGTCATTTCAACTCTTCAAATACGTAACTTAGAACTCTAACAAGCTTTACTTGGTGAGCAAGTTTTCTATCAATATAACTCGAAGTGTTTTGGATTACATTCGATAATACTTAGACTATAATGTGAGTACAATTACATCTTAAGAAGGTGAAATAGAAGCAACTAATGGAGTTATACTACAAGAATTGATCGAACCCTTTGACTTTAAAAGAATACGTGTACTTAGATTATAAGATTAAAGCTTTTGTTGTCGAACGTTGGAATGAATGAATTCACGATCAAAGCCATTCACACTTGTTGTAGCTTGGTCATTTCAACTCTTCAAATACGTAACTTAGAACTCTAACAAGCTTTACTTGGTGAGCAAGTTTTCTATCAATATAACTCGAAGTGTTTTGGATTACATTCGATAATACTTAGACTATAATGTGAGTACAATTACATCTTAAGAAGGTGAAATAGAAGCAACTAATGGAGTTATACTACAAGAATTGATCGAACCCTTTGACTTTAAAAGAATACGTGTACTTAGATTATAAGATTAAAGCTTTTGTTGTCGAACGTTGGAATGAATGAATTCACGATCAAAGCCATTCACACTTGTTGTAGCTTGGTCATTTCAACTCTTCAAATACGTAACTTAGAACTCTAACAAGCTTTACTTGGTGAGCAAGTTTTCTATCAATATAACTCGAAGTGTTTTGGATTACATTCGATAATACTTAGACTATAATGTGAGTACAATTACATCTTAAGAAGGTGAAATAGAAGCAACTAATGGAGTTATACTACAAGAATTGATCGAACCCTTTGACTTTAAAAGAATACGTGTACTTAGATTATAAGATTAAAGCTTTTGTTGTCGAACGTTGGAATGAATGAATTCACGATCAAAGCCATTCACACTTGTTGTAGCTTGGTCATTTCAACTCTTCAAATACGTAACTTAGAACTCTAACAAGCTTTACTTGGTGAGCAAGTTTTCTATCAATATAACTCGAAGTGTTTTGGATTACATTCGATAATACTTAGACTATAATGTGAGTACAATTACATCTTAAGAAGGTGAAATAGAAGCAACTAATGGAGTTATACTACAAGAATTGATCGAACCCTTTGACTTTAAAAGAATACGTGTACTTAGATTATAAGATTAAAGCTTTTGTTGTCGAACGTTGGAATGAATGAATTCACGATCAAAGCCATTCACACTTGTTGTAGCTTGGTCATTTCAACTCTTCAAATACGTAACTTAGAACTCTAACAAGCTTTACTTGGTGAGCAAGTTTTCTATCAATATAACTCGAAGTGTTTTGGATTACATTCGATAATACTTAGACTATAATGTGAGTACAATTACATCTTAAGAAGGTGAAATAGAAAGCAACTAGTGGAGTTATACTACAAGAATTGATCGAACCCTTTGACTTTAAAAGAATACGTGTACTTAGATTATAAGATTAAAGCTTTTGTTGTCGAACGTTGGAATGAATGAATTCACGATCAAAGCCATTCACACTTGTTGTAGCTTGGTCATTTCAACTCTTCAAATACGTAACTTAGAACTCTAACAAGCTTTACTTGGTGAGCAAGTTTTCTATCAATATAACTCGAAGTGTTTTGGATTACATTCGATAATACTTAGACTATAATGTGAGTACAATTACATCTTAAGAAGGTGAAATAGAAGCAACTAGTGGAGTTATACTACAAGAATTGATCGAACCCTTTGACTTTAAAAGAATACGTGTACTTAGATTATAAGATTAAAGCTTTTGTTGTCGAACGTTGGAATGAATGAATTCACGATCAAAGCCATTCACACTTGTTGTAGCTTGGTCATTTCAACTCATCAAATACGTAACTTAGAACTCTAACAAGCTTTACTTGGTGAGCAAGTTTTCTATCAATATAACTCGAAGTGTTTTGGATTACATTCGATAATATTAGACTATAATGTGAGTACAATTACATCTTAAGAAGGTGAAATAGAAGCAACTAATGGAGTTATACTACAAGAATTGATCGAACCCTTTGACTTTAAAAGAATACGTGTACTTAGATTATAAGATTAAAGCTTTTGTTGTCGAACGTTGGAATGAATGAATTCACGATCAAAGCCATTCACACTTGTTGTAGCTTGGTCATTTCAACTCTTCAAATACGTAACTTAGAACTCTAACAAGCTTTACTTGGTGAGCAAGTTTTCTATCAATATAACTCGAAGTGTTTTGGATTACATTCGATAATACTTAGACTATAATGTGAGTACAATTACATCTTAAGAAGGTGAAATAGAAGCAACTAGTGGAGTTATACTACAAGAATTGATCGAACCCTTTGACTTTAAAAGAATACGTGTACTTAGATTATAAGATTAAAGCTTTTGTTGTCGAACGTTGGAATGAATGAATTCACGATCAAAGCCATTCACACTTGTTGTAGCTTGGTCATTTCAACTCTTCAAATACGTAACTTAGAACTCTAACAAGCTTTACTTGGTGAGCAAGTTTTCTATCAATATAACTCGAAGTGTTTTGGATTACATTCGATAATACTTAGACTATAATGTGAGTACAATTACATCTTAAGAAGGTGAAATAGAAGCAACTATGGAGTTATACTACAAGAATTGATCGAACCCTTTGACTTTAAAAGAATACGTGTACTTAGATTATAAGATTAAAGCTTTTGTTGTCGAACGTTGGAATGAATGAATTCACGATCAAAGCCATTCACACTTGTTGTAGCTTGGTCATTTCAACTCATCAAATACGTAACTTAGAACTCTAACAAGCTTTACTTGGTGAGCAAGTTTTCTATCAATATAACTCGAAGTGTTTTGGATTACATTCGATAATACTTAGACTATAATGTGAGTACAATTACATCTTAAGAAGGTGAAATAGAAGCAACTAATGGAGTTATACTACAAGAATTGATCGAACCCTTTGACTTTAAAAGAATACGTGTACTTAGATTATAAGATTAAAGCTTTTGTTGTCGAACGTTGGAATGAATGAATTCACGATCAAAGCCATTCACACTTGTTGTAGCTTGGTCATTTCAACTCTTCAAATACGTAACTTAGAACTCTAACAAGCTTTACTTGGTGAGCAAGTTTTCTATCAATATAACTCGAAGTGTTTTGGATTACATTCGATAATACTTAGACTATAATGTGAGTACAATTACATCTTAAGAAGGTGAAATAGAAGCAACTATGAGTTATACTACAAGAATTGATCGAACCCTTTGACTTTAAAAGAATACGTGTACTTAGATTATAAGATTAAAGCTTTTGTTGTCGAACGTTGGAATGAATGAATTCACGATCAAAGCCATTCACACTTGTTGTAGCTTGGTCATTTCAACTCATCAAATACGTAACTTAGAACTCTAACAAGCTTTACTTGGTGAGCAAGTTTTCTATCAATATAACTCGAAGTGTTTTGGATTACATTCGATAATACTTAGACTATAATGTGAGTACAATTACATCTTAAGAAGGTGAAATAGAAGCAACTAATGGAGTTATACTACAAGAATTGATCGAACCCTTTGACTTTAAAAGAATACGTGTACTTAGATTATAAGATTAAAGCTTTTGTTGTCGAACGTTGGAATGAATGAATTCACGATCAAAGCCATTCACACTTGTTGTAGCTTGGTCATTTCAACTCTTCAAATACGTAACTTAGAACTCTAACAAGCTTTACTTGGTGAGCAAGTTTTCTATCAATATAACTCGAAGTGTTTTGGATTACATTCGATAATACTTAGACTATAATGTGAGTACAATTACATCTTAAGAAGGTGAAATAGAAGCAACTAATGGAGTTATACTACAAGAATTGATCGAACCCTTTGACTTTAAAAGAATACGTGTACTTAGATTATAAGATTAAAGCTTTTGTTGTCGAACGTTGGAATGAATGAATTCACGATCAAAGCCATTCACACTTGTTGTAGCTTGGTCATTTCAACTCATCAAATACGTAACTTAGAACTCTAACAAGCTTTACTTGGTGAGCAAGTTTTCTATCAATATAACTCGAAGTGTTTTGGATTACATTCGATAATACTTAGACTATAATGTGAGTACAATTACATCTTAAGAAGGTGAAATAGAAGCAACTAGTGGAGTTATACTACAAGAATTGATCGAACCCTTTGACTTTAAAAGAATACGTGTACTTAGATTATAAGATTAAAGCTTTTGTTGTCGAACGTTGGAATGAATGAATTCACGATCAAAGCCATTCACACTTGTTGTAGCTTGGTCATTTCAACTCTTCAAATACGTAACTTAGAACTCTAACAAGCTTTACTTGGTGAGCAAGTTTTCTATCAATATAACTCGAAGTGTTTTGGATTACATTCGATAATACTTAGACTATAATGTGAGTACAATTACATCTTAAGAAGGTGAAATAGAAGCAACTATGGAGTTATACTACAAGAATTGATCGAACCCTTTGACTTTAAAAGAATACGTGTACTTAGATTATAAGATTAAAGCTTTTGTTGTCGAACGTTGGAATGAATGAATTCACGATCAAAGCCATTCACACTTGTTGTAGCTTGGTCATTTCAACTCATCAAATACGTAACTTAGAACTCTAACAAGCTTTACTTGGTGAGCAAGTTTTCTATCAATATAACTCGAAGTGTTTTGGATTACATTCGATAATACTTAGACTATAATGTGAGTACAATTACATCTTAAGAAGGTGAAATAGAAGCAACTAATGGAGTTATACTACAAGAATTGATCGAACCCTTTGACTTTAAAAGAATACGTGTACTTAGATTATAAGATTAAAGCTTTTGTTGTCGAACGTTGGAATGAATGAATTCACGATCAAAGCCATTCACACTTGTTGTAGCTTGGTCATTTCAACTCTTCAAATACGTAACTTAGAACTCTAACAAGCTTTACTTGGTGAGCAAGTTTTCTATCAATATAACTCGAAGTGTTTTGGATTACATTCGATAATACTTAGACTATAATGTGAGTACAATTACATCTTAAGAAGGTGAAATAGAAACAACTAGTGGAGTTATACTACAAGAATTGATCGAACCCTTTGACTTTAAAAGAATACGTGTACTTAGATTATAAGATTAAAGCTTTTGTTGTCGAACGTTGGAATGAATGAATTCACGATCAAAGCCATTCACACTTGTTGTAGCTTGGTCATTTCAACTCATCAAATACGTAACTTAGAACTCTAACAAGCTTTACTTGGTGAGCAAGTTTTCTATCAATATAACTCGAAGTGTTTTGGATTACATTCGATAATACTTAGACTATAATGTGAGTACAATTACATCTTAAGAAGGTGAAATAGAAGCAACTAATGGAGTTATACTACAAGAATTGATCGAACCCTTTGACTTTAAAAGAATACGTGTACTTAGATTATAAGATTAAAGCTTTTGTTGTCGAACGTTGGAATGAATGAATTCACGATCAAAGCCATTCACACTTGTTGTAGCTTGGTCATTTCAACTCTTCAAATACGTAACTTAGAACTCTAACAAGCTTTACTTGGTGAGCAAGTTTTCTATCAATATAACTCGAAGTGTTTTGGATTACATTCGATAATACTTAGACTATAATGTGAGTACAATTACATCTTAAGAAGGTGAAATAGAAGCAACTAATGGAGTTATACTACAAGAATTGATCGAACCCTTTGACTTTAAAAGAATACGTGTACTTAGATTATAAGATTAAAGCTTTTGTTGTCGAACGTTGGAATGAATGAATTCACGATCAAAGCCATTCACACTTGTTGTAGCTTGGTCATTTCAACTCATCAAATACGTAACTTAGAACTCTAACAAGCTTTACTTGGTGAGCAAGTTTTCTATCAATATAACTCGAAGTGTTTTGGATTACATTCGATAATACTTAGACTATAATGTGAGTACAATTACATCTTAAGAAGGTGAAATAGAAGCAACTATGGAGTTATACTACAAGAATTGATCGAACCCTTTGACTTTAAAAGAATACGTGTACTTAGATTATAAGATTAAAGCTTTTGTTGTCGAACGTTGGAATGAATGAATTCACGATCAAAGCCATTCACACTTGTTGTAGCTTGGTCATTTCAACTCATCAAATACGTAACTTAGAACTCTAACAAGCTTTACTTGGTGAGCAAGTTTTCTATCAATATAACTCGAAGTGTTTTGGATTACATTCGATAATACTTAGACTATAATGTGAGTACAATTACATCTTAAGAAGGTGAAATAGAAACAACTAGTGGAGTTATACTACAAGAATTGATCGAACCCTTTGACTTTAAAAGAATACGTGTACTTAGATTATAAGATTAAAGCTTTTGTTGTCGAACGTTGGAATGAATGAATTCACGATCAAAGCCATTCACACTTGTTGTAGCTTGGTCATTTCAACTCATCAAATACGTAACTTAGAACTCTAACAAGCTTTACTTGGTGAGCAAGTTTTCTATCAATATAACTCGAAGTGTTTTGGATTACATTCGATAATACTTAGACTATAATGTGAGTACAATTACATCTTAAGAAGGTGAAATAGAAGCAACTAATGGAGTTATACTACAAGAATTGATCGAACCCTTTGACTTTAAAAGAATACGTGTACTTAGATTATAAGATTAAAGCTTTTGTTGTCGAACGTTGGAATGAATGAATTCACGATCAAAGCCATTCACACTTGTTGTAGCTTGGTCATTTCAACTCATCAAATACGTAACTTAGAACTCTAACAAGCTTTACTTGGTGAGCAAGTTTTCTATCAATATAACTCGAAGTGTTTTGGATTACATTCGATAATACTTAGACTATAATGTGAGTACAATTACATCTTAAGAAGGTGAAATAGAAGCAACTAATGGAGTTATACTACAAGAATTGATCGAACCCTTTGACTTTAAAAGAATACGTGTACTTAGATTATAAGATTAAAGCTTTTGTTGTCGAACGTTGGAATGAATGAATTCACGATCAAAGCCATTCACACTTGTTGTAGCTTGGTCATTTCAACTCTTCAAATACGTAACTTAGAACTCTAACAAGCTTTACTTGGTGAGCAAGTTTTCTATCAATATAACTCGAAGTGTTTTGGATTACATTCGATAATACTTAGACTATAATGTGAGTACAATTACATCTTAAGAAGGTGAAATAGAAGCAACTAATGGAGTTATACTACAAGAATTGATCGAACCCTTTGACTTTAAAAGAATACGTGTACTTAGATTATAAGATTAAAGCTTTTGTTGTCGAACGTTGGAATGAATGAATTCACGATCAAAGCCATTCACACTTGTTGTAGCTTGGTCATTTCAACTCATCAAATACGTAACTTAGAACTCTAACAAGCTTTACTTGGTGAGCAAGTTTTCTATCAATATAACTCGAAGTGTTTTGGATTACATTCGATAATACTTAGACTATAATGTGAGTACAATTACATCTTAAGAAGGTGAAATAGAAGCAACTAATGGAGTTATACTACAAGAATTGATCGAACCCTTTGACTTTAAAAGAATACGTGTACTTAGATTATAAGATTAAAGCTTTTGTTGTCGAACGTTGGAATGAATGAATTCACGATCAAAGCCATTCACACTTGTTGTAGCTTGGTCATTTCAACTCTTCAAATACGTAACTTAGAACTCTAACAAGCTTTACTTGGTGAGCAAGTTTTCTATCAATATAACTCGAAGTGTTTTGGATTACATTCGATAATACTTAGACTATAATGTGAGTACAATTACATCTTAAGAAGGTGAAATAGAAGCAACTAATGGAGTTATACTACAAGAATTGATCGAACCCTTTGACTTTAAAAGAATACGTGTACTTAGATTATAAGATTAAAGCTTTTGTTGTCGAACGTTGGAATGAATGAATTCACGATCAAAGCCATTCACACTTGTTGTAGCTTGGTCATTTCAACTCTTCAAATACGTAACTTAGAACTCTAACAAGCTTTACTTGGTGAGCAAGTTTTCTATCAATATAACTCGAAGTGTTTTGGATTACATTCGATAATACTTAGACTATAATGTGAGTACAATTACATCTTAGGAAGGTGAAATAGAAACAACTAGTGGAGTTATACTACAAGAATTGATCGAACCCTTTGACTTTAAAAGAATACGTGTACTTAGATTATAAGATTAAAGCTTTTGTTGTCGAACGTTGGAATGAATGAATTCACGATCAAAGCCATTCACACTTGTTGTAGCTTGGTCATTTCAACTCTTCAAATACGTAACTTAGAACTCTAACAAGCTTTACTTGGTGAGCAAGTTTTCTATCAATATAACTCGAAGTGTTTTGGATTACATTCGATAATACTTAGACTATAATGTGAGTACAATTACATCTTAAGAAGGTGAAATAGAAGCAACTAATGGAGTTATACTACAAGAATTGATCGAACCCTTTGACTTTAAAAGAATACGTGTACTTAGATTATAAGATTAAAGCTTTTGTTGTCGAACGTTGGAATGAATGAATTCACGATCAAAGCCATTCACACTTGTTGTAGCTTGGTCATTTCAACTCTTCAAATACGTAACTTAGAACTCTAACAAGCTTTACTTGGTGAGCAAGTTTTCTATCAATATAACTCGAAGTGTTTTGGATTACATTCGATAATACTTAGACTATAATGTGAGTACAATTACATCTTAAGAAGGTGAAATAGAAGCAACTAATGGAGTTATACTACAAGAATTGATCGAACCCTTTGACTTTAAAAGAATACGTGTACTTAGATTATAAGATTAAAGCTTTTGTTGTCGAACGTTGGAATGAATGAATTCACGATCAAAGCCATTCACACTTGTTGTAGCTTGGTCATTTCAACTCTTCAAATACGTAACTTAGAACTCTAACAAGCTTTACTTGGTGAGCAAGTTTTCTATCAATATAACTCGAAGTGTTTTGGATTACATTCGATAATACTTAGACTATAATGTGAGTACAATTACATCTTAAGAAGGTGAAATAGAAGCAACTAATCGAGTTATACTACAAGAATTGATCGAACCCTTTGACTTTAAAAGAATACGTGTACTTAGATTATAAGATTAAAGCTTTTGTTGTCGAACGTTGGAATGAATGAATTCACGATCAAAGCCATTCACACTTGTTGTAGCTTGGTCATTTCAACTCTTCAAATACGTAACTTAGAACTCTAACAAGCTTTACTTGGTGAGCAAGTTTTCTATCAATATAACTCGAAGTGTTTTGGATTACATTCGATAATACTTAGACTATAATGTGAGTACAATTACATCTTAAGAAGGTGAAATAGAAGCAACTAATGGAGTTATACTACAAGAATTGATCGAACCCTTTGACTTTAAAAGAATACGTGTACTTAGATTATAAGATTAAAGCTTTTGTTGTCGAACGTTGGAATGAATGAATTCACGATCAAAGCCATTCACACTTGTTGTAGCTTGGTCATTTCAACTCTTCAAATACGTAACTTAGAACTCTAACAAGCTTTACTTGGTGAGCAAGTTTTCTATCAATATAACTCGAAGTGTTTTGGATTACATTCGATAATACTTAGACTATAATGTGAGTACAATTACATCTTAAGAAGGTGAAATAGAAGCAACTAATGGAGTTATACTACAAGAATTGATCGAACCCTTTGACTTTAAAAGAATACGTGTACTTAGATTATAAGATTAAAGCTTTTGTTGTCGAACGTTGGAATGAATGAATTCACGATCAAAGCCATTCACACTTGTTGTAGCTTGGTCATTTCAACTCTTCAAATACGTAACTTAGAACTCTAACAAGCTTTACTTGGTGAGCAAGTTTTCTATCAATATAACTCGAAGTGTTTTGGATTACATTCGATAATACTTAGACTATAATGTGAGTACAATTACATCTTAAGAAGGTGAAATAGAAGCAACTAGTGGAGTTATACTACAAGAATTGATCGAACCCTTTGACTTTAAAAGAATACGTGTACTTAGATTATAAGATTAAAGCTTTTGTTGTCGAACGTTGGAATGAATGAATTCACGATCAAAGCCATTCACACTTGTTGTAGCTTGGTCATTTCAACTCTTCAAATACGTAACTTAGAACTCTAACAAGCTTTACTTGGTGAGCAAGTTTTCTATCAATATAACTCGAAGTGTTTTGGATTACATTCGATAATACTTAGACTATAATGTGAGTACAATTACATCTTAAGAAGGTGAAATAGAAGCAACTAATGGAGTTATACTACAAGAATTGATCGAACCCTTTGACTTTAAAAGAATACGTGTACTTAGATTATAAGATTAAAGCTTTTGTTGTCGAACGTTGGAATGAATGAATTCACGATCAATGCCATTCACACTTTTTTAGCTTGGTCATTTCAACTCTTCAAATACGTAACTTAGAACTCTAACAAGCTTTACTTGGTGAGCAAGTTTTCTATCAATATAACTCGAAGTGTTTTGGATTACATTCGATAATACTTAGACTATAATGTGAGTACAATTACATCTTAAGAAGGTGAAATAGAAACAACTAGTGGAGTTATACTACAAGAATTGATCGAACCCTTTGACTTTAAAAGAATACGTGTACTTAGATTATAAGATTAAAGCTTTTGTTGTCGAACGTTGGAATGAATGAATTCACGATCAAAGCCATTCACACTTGTTGTAGCTTGGTCATTTCAACTCATCAAATACGTAACTTAGAACTCTAACAAGCTTTACTTGGTGAGCAAGTTTTCTATCAATATAACTCGAAGTGTTTTGGATTACATTCGATAATACTTAGACTATAATGTGAGTACAATTACATCTTAAGAAGGTGAAATAGAAGCAACTAGTGGAGTTATACTACAAGAATTGATCGAACCCTTTGACTTTAAAAGAATACGTGTACTTAGATTATAAGATTAAAGCTTTTGTTGTCGAACGTTGGAATGAATGAATTCACGATCAAAGCCATTCACACTTGTTGTAGCTTGGTCATTTCAACTCTTCAAATACGTAACTTAGAACTCTAACAAGCTTTACTTGGTGAGCAAGTTTTCTATCAATATAACTCGAAGTGTTTTGGATTACATTCGATAATACTTAGACTATAATGTGAGTACAATTACATCTTAAGAAGGTGAAATAGAAGCAACTAATGGAGTTATACTACAAGAATTGATCGAACCCTTTGACTTTAAAAGAATACGTGTACTTAGATTATAAGATTAAAGCTTTTGTTGTCGAACGTTGGAATGAATGAATTCACGATCAAAGCCATTCACACTTGTTGTAGCTTGGTCATTTCAACTCTTCAAATACGTAACTTAGAACTCTAACAAGCTTTACTTGGTGAGCAAGTTTTCTATCAATATAACTCGAAGTGTTTTGGATTACATTCGATAATACTTAGACTATAATGTGAGTACAATTACATCTTAAGAAGGTGAAATAGAAGCAACTAATCGAGTTATACTACAAGAATTGATCGAACCCTTTGACTTTAAAAGAATACGTGTACTTAGATTATAAGATTAAAGCTTTTGTTGTCGAACGTTGGAATGAATGAATTCACGATCAAAGCCATTCACACTTGTTGTAGCTTGGTCATTTCAACTCTTCAAATACGTAACTTAGAACTCTAACAAGCTTTACTTGGTGAGCAAGTTTTCTATCAATATAACTCGAAGTGTTTTGGATTACATTCGATAATACTTAGACTATAATGTGAGTACAATTACATCTTAAGAAGGTGAAATAGAAGCAACTAATGGAGTTATACTACAAGAATTGATCGAACCCTTTGACTTTAAAAGAATACGTGTACTTAGATTATAAGATTAAAGCTTTTGTTGTCGAACGTTGGAATGAATGAATTCACGATCAAAGCCATTCACACTTGTTGTAGCTTGGTCATTTCAACTCTTCAAATACGTAACTTAGAACTCTAACAAGCTTTACTTGGTGAGCAAGTTTTCTATCAATATAACTCGAAGTGTTTTGGATTACATTCGATAATACTTAGACTATAATGTGAGTACAATTACATCTTAAGAAGGTGAAATAGAAGCAACTAATGGAGTTATACTACAAGAATTGATCGAACCCTTTGACTTTAAAAGAATACGTGTACTTAGATTATAAGATTAAAGCTTTTGTTGTCGAACGTTGGAATGAATGAATTCACGATCAAAGCCATTCACACTTGTTGTAGCTTGGTCATTTCAACTCTTCAAATACGTAACTTAGAACTCTAACAAGCTTTACTTGGTGAGCAAGTTTTCTATCAATATAACTCGAAGTGTTTTGGATTACATTCGATAATACTTAGACTATAATGTGAGTACAATTACATCTTAAGAAGGTGAAATAGAAGCAACTAGTGGAGTTATACTACAAGAATTGATCGAACCCTTTGACTTTAAAAGAATACGTGTACTTAGATTATAAGATTAAAGCTTTTGTTGTCGAACGTTGGAATGAATGAATTCACGATCAAAGCCATTCACACTTGTTGTAGCTTGGTCATTTCAACTCTTCAAATACGTAACTTAGAACTCTAACAAGCTTTACTTGGTGAGCAAGTTTTCTATCAATATAACTCGAAGTGTTTTGGATTACATTCGATAATACTTAGACTATAATGTGAGTACAATTACATCTTAAGAAGGTGAAATAGAAGCAACTAATGGAGTTATACTACAAGAATTGATCGAACCCTTTGACTTTAAAAGAATACGTGTACTTAGATTATAAGATTAAAGCTTTTGTTGTCGAACGTTGGAATGAATGAATTCACGATCAAAGCCATTCACACTTGTTGTAGCTTGGTCATTTCAACTCTTCAAATACGTAACTTAGAACTCTAACAAGCTTTACTTGGTGAGCAAGTTTTCTATCAATATAACTCGAAGTGTTTTGGATTACATTCGATAATACTTAGACTATAATGTGAGTACAATTACATCTTAAGAAGGTGAAATAGAAGCAACTAATGGAGTTATACTACAAGAATTGATCGAACCCTTTGACTTTAAAAGAATACGTGTACTTAGATTATAAGATTAAAGCTTTTGTTGTCGAACGTTGGAATGAATGAATTCACGATCAAAGCCATTCACACTTGTTGTAGCTTGGTCATTTCAACTCATCAAATACGTAACTTAGAACTCTAACAAGCTTTACTTGGTGAGCAAGTTTTCTATCAATATAACTCGAAGTGTTTTGGATTACATTCGATAATACTTAGACTATAATGTGAGTACAATTACATCTTAAGAAGGTGAAATAGAAGCAACTAGTGGAGTTATACTACAAGAATTGATCGAACCCTTTGACTTTAAAAGAATACGTGTACTTAGATTATAAGATTAAAGCTTTTGTTGTCGAACGTTGGAATGAATGAATTCACGATCAAAGCCATTCACACTTGTTGTAGCTTGGTCATTTCAACTCTTCAAATACGTAACTTAGAACTCTAACAAGCTTTACTTGGTGAGCAAGTTTTCTATCAATATAACTCGAAGTGTTTTGGATTACATTCGATAATACTTAGACTATAATGTGAGTACAATTACATCTTAAGAAGGTGAAATAGAAGCAACTAATGGAGTTATACTACAAGAATTGATCGAACCCTTTGACTTTAAAAGAATACGTGTACTTAGATTATAAGATTAAAGCTTTTGTTGTCGAACGTTGGAATGAATGAATTCACGATCAAAGCCATTCACACTTGTTGTAGCTTGGTCATTTCAACTCTTCAAATACGTAACTTAGAACTCTAACAAGCTTTACTTGGTGAGCAAGTTTTCTATCAATATAACTCGAAGTGTTTTGGATTACATTCGATAATACTTAGACTATAATGTGAGTACAATTACATCTTAAGAAGGTGAAATAGAAGCAACTAGTGGAGTTATACTACAAGAATTGATCGAACCCTTTGACTTTAAAAGAATACGTGTACTTAGATTATAAGATTAAAGCTTTTGTTGTCGAACGTTGGAATGAATGAATTCACGATCAAAGCCATTCACACTTGTTGTAGCTTGGTCATTTCAACTCTTCAAATACGTAACTTAGAACTCTAACAAGCTTTACTTGGTGAGCAAGTTTTCTATCAATATAACTCGAAGTGTTTTGGATTACATTCGATAATACTTAGACTATAATGTGAGTACAATTACATCTTAAGAAGGTGAAATAGAAGCAACTAATGGAGTTATACTACAAGAATTGATCGAACCCTTTGACTTTAAAAGAATACGTGTACTTAGATTATAAGATTAAAGCTTTTGTTGTCGAACGTTGGAATGAATGAATTCACGATCAAAGCCATTCACACTTGTTGTAGCTTGGTCATTTCAACTCATCAAATACGTAACTTAGAACTCTAACAAGCTTTACTTGGTGAGCAAGTTTTCTATCAATATAACTCGAAGTGTTTTGGATTACATTCGATAATACTTAGACTATAATGTGAGTACAATTACATCTTAAGAAGGTGAAATAGAAGCAACTAATGGAGTTATACTACAAGAATTGATCGAACCCTTTGACTTTAAAAGAATACGTGTACTTAGATTATAAGATTAAAGCTTTTGTTGTCGAACGTTGGAATGAATGAATTCACGATCAAAGCCATTCACACTTGTTGTAGCTTGGTCATTTCAACTCTTCAAATACGTAACTTAGAACTCTAACAAGCTTTACTTGGTGAGCAAGTTTTCTATCAATATAACTCGAAGTGTTTTGGATTACATTCGATAATACTTAGACTATAATGTGAGTACAATTACATCTTAAGAAGGTGAAATAGAAGCAACTAATCGAGTTATACTACAAGAATTGATCGAACCCTTTGACTTTAAAAGAATACGTGTACTTAGATTATAAGATTAAAGCTTTTGTTGTCGAACGTTGGAATGAATGAATTCACGATCAAAGCCATTCACACTTGTTGTAGCTTGGTCATTTCAACTCTTCAAATACGTAACTTAGAACTCTAACAAGCTTTACTTGGTGAGCAAGTTTTCTATCAATATAACTCGAAGTGTTTTGGATTACATTCGATAATACTTAGACTATAATGTGAGTACAATTACATCTTAAGAAGGTGAAATAGAAGCAACTAATGGAGTTATACTACAAGAATTGATCGAACCCTTTGACTTTAAAAGAATACGTGTACTTAGATTATAAGATTAAAGCTTTTGTTGTCGAACGTTGGAATGAATGAATTCACGATCAAAGCCATTCACACTTGTTGTAGCTTGGTCATTTCAACTCTTCAAATACGTAACTTAGAACTCTAACAAGCTTTACTTGGTGAGCAAGTTTTCTATCAATATAACTCGAAGTGTTTTGGATTACATTCGATAATACTTAGACTATAATGTGAGTACAATTACATCTTAAGAAGGTGAAATAGAAGCAACTAGTGGAGTTATACTACAAGAATTGATCGAACCCTTTGACTTTAAAAGAATACGTGTACTTAGATTATAAGATTAAAGCTTTTGTTGTCGAACGTTGGAATGAATGAATTCACGATCAAAGCCATTCACACTTGTTGTAGCTTGGTCATTTCAACTCTTCAAATACGTAACTTAGAACTCTAACAAGCTTTACTTGGTGAGCAAGTTTTCTATCAATATAACTCGAAGTGTTTTGGATTACATTCGATAATACTTAGACTATAATGTGAGTACAATTACATCTTAAGAAGGTGAAATAGAAGCAACTAATGGAGTTATACTACAAGAATTGATCGAACCCTTTGACTTTAAAAGAATACGTGTACTTAGATTATAAGATTAAAGCTTTTGTTGTCGAACGTTGGAATGAATGAATTCACGATCAAAGCCATTCACACTTGTTGTAGCTTGGTCATTTCAACTCTTCAAATACGTAACTTAGAACTCTAACAAGCTTTACTTGGTGAGCAAGTTTTCTATCAATATAACTCGAAGTGTTTTGGATTACATTCGATAATACTTAGACTATAATGTGAGTACAATTACATCTTAAGAAGGTGAAATAGAAGCAACTAATGGAGTTATACTACAAGAATTGATCGAACCCTTTGACTTTAAAAGAATACGTGTACTTAGATTATAAGATTAAAGCTTTTGTTGTCGAACGTTGGAATGAATGAATTCACGATCAAAGCCATTCACACTTGTTGTAGCTTGGTCATTTCAACTCTTCAAATACGTAACTTAGAACTCTAACAAGCTTTACTTGGTGAGCAAGTTTTCTATCAATATAACTCGAAGTGTTTTGGATTACATTCGATAATACTTAGACTATAATGTGAGTACAATTACATCTTAAGAAGGTGAAATAGAAGCAACTAATGGAGTTATACTACAAGAATTGATCGAACCCTTTGACTTTAAAAGAATACGTGTACTTAGATTATAAGATTAAAGCTTTTGTTGTCGAACGTTGGAATGAATGAATTCACGATCAAAGCCATTCACACTTGTTGTAGCTTGGTCATTTCAACTCTTCAAATACGTAACTTAGAACTCTAACAAGCTTTACTTGGTGAGCAAGTTTTCTATCAATATAACTCGAAGTGTTTTGGATTACATTCGATAATACTTAGACTATAATGTGAGTACAATTACATCTTAAGAAGGTGAAATAGAAGCAACTAGTGGAGTTATACTACAAGAATTGATCGAACCCTTTGACTTTAAAAGAATACGTGTACTTAGATTATAAGATTAAAGCTTTTGTTGTCGAACGTTGGAATGAATGAATTCACGATCAAAGCCATTCACACTTGTTGTAGCTTGGTCATTTCAACTCTTCAAATACGTAACTTAGAACTCTAACAAGCTTTACTTGGTGAGCAAGTTTTCTATCAATATAACTCGAAGTGTTTTGGATTACATTCGATAATACTTAGACTATAATGTGAGTACAATTACATCTTAAGAAGGTGAAATAGAAGCAACTAATGGAGTTATACTACAAGAATTGATCGAACCCTTTGACTTTAAAAGAATACGTGTACTTAGATTATAAGATTAAAGCTTTTGTTGTCGAACGTTGGAATGAATGAATTCACGATCAAAGCCATTCACACTTGTTGTAGCTTGGTCATTTCAACTCATCAAATACGTAACTTAGAACTCTAACAAGCTTTACTTGGTGAGCAAGTTTTCTATCAATATAACTCGAAGTGTTTTGGATTACATTCGATAATACTTAGACTATAATGTGAGTACAATTACATCTTAAGAAGGTGAAATAGAAGCAACTAATGGAGTTATACTACAAGAATTGATCGAACCCTTTGACTTTAAAAGAATACGTGTACTTAGATTATAAGATTAAAGCTTTTGTTGTCGAACGTTGGAATGAATGAATTCACGATCAAAGCCATTCACACTTGTTGTAGCTTGGTCATTTCAACTCTTCAAATACGTAACTTAGAACTCTAACAAGCTTTACTTGGTGAGCAAGTTTTCTATCAATATAACTCGAAGTGTTTTGGATTACATTCGATAATACTTAGACTATAATGTGAGTACAATTACATCTTAAGAAGGTGAAATAGAAGCAACTAATGGAGTTATACTACAAGAATTGATCGAACCCTTTGACTTTAAAAGAATACGTGTACTTAGATTATAAGATTAAAGCTTTTGTTGTCGAACGTTGGAATGAATGAATTCACGATCAAAGCCATTCACACTTGTTGTAGCTTGGTCATTTCAACTCTTCAAATACGTAACTTAGAACTCTAACAAGCTTTACTTGGTGAGCAAGTTTTCTATCAATATAACTCGAAGTGTTTTGGATTACATTCGATAATACTTAGACTATAATGTGAGTACAATTACATCTTAAGAAGGTGAAATAGAAGCAACTAATGGAGTTATACTACAAGAATTGATCGAACCCTTTGACTTTAAAAGAATACGTGTACTTAGATTATAAGATTAAAGCTTTTGTTGTCGAACGTTGGAATGAATGAATTCACGATCAAAGCCATTCACACTTGTTGTAGCTTGGTCATTTCAACTCTTCAAATACGTAACTTAGAACTCTAACAAGCTTTACTTGGTGAGCAAGTTTTCTATCAATATAACTCGAAGTGTTTTGGATTACATTCGATAATACTTAGACTATAATGTGAGTACAATTACATCTTAAGAAGGTGAAATAGAAGCAACTAGTGGAGTTATACTACAAGAATTGATCGAACCCTTTGACTTTAAAAGAATACGTGTACTTAGATTATAAGATTAAAGCTTTTGTTGTCGAACGTTGGAATGAATGAATTCACGATCAAAGCCATTCACACTTGTTGTAGCTTGGTCATTTCAACTCTTCAAATACGTAACTTAGAACTCTAACAAGCTTTACTTGGTGAGCAAGTTTTCTATCAATATAACTCGAAGTGTTTTGGATTACATTCGATAATACTTAGACTATAATGTGAGTACAATTACATCTTAAGAAGGTGAAATAGAAGCAACTAATGGAGTTATACTACAAGAATTGATCGAACCCTTTGACTTTAAAAGAATACGTGTACTTAGATTATAAGATTAAAGCTTTTGTTGTCGAACGTTGGAATGAATGAATTCACGATCAAAGCCATTCACACTTGTTGTAGCTTGGTCATTTCAACTCTTCAAATACGTAACTTAGAACTCTAACAAGCTTTACTTGGTGAGCAAGTTTTCTATCAATATAACTCGAAGTGTTTTGGATTACATTCGATAATACTTAGACTATAATGTGAGTACAATTACATCTTAAGAAGGTGAAATAGAAGCAACTAATGGAGTTATACTACAAGAATTGATCGAACCCTTTGACTTTAAAAGAATACGTGTACTTAGATTATAAGATTAAAGCTTTTGTTGTCGAACGTTGGAATGAATGAATTCACGATCAAAGCCATTCACACTTGTTGTAGCTTGGTCATTTCAACTCTTCAAATACGTAACTTAGAACTCTAACAAGCTTTACTTGGTGAGCAAGTTTTCTATCAATATAACTCGAAGTGTTTTGGATTACATTCGATAATACTTAGACTATAATGTGAGTACAATTACATCTTAAGAAGGTGAAATAGAAGCAACTAATGGAGTTATACTACAAGAATTGATCGAACCCTTTGACTTTAAAAGAATACGTGTACTTAGATTATAAGATTAAAGCTTTTGTTGTCGAACGTTGGAATGAATGAATTCACGATCAAAGCCATTCACACTTGTTGTAGCTTGGTCATTTCAACTCTTCAAATACGTAACTTAGAACTCTAACAAGCTTTACTTGGTGAGCAAGTTTTCTATCAATATAACTCGAAGTGTTTTGGATTACATTCGATAATACTTAGACTATAATGTGAGTACAATTACATCTTAAGAAGGTGAAATAGAAGCAACTAATGGAGTTATACTACAAGAATTGATCGAACCCTTTGACTTTAAAAGAATACGTGTACTTAGATTATAAGATTAAAGCTTTTGTTGTCGAACGTTGGAATGAATGAATTCACGATCAAAGCCATTCACACTTGTTGTAGCTTGGTCATTTCAACTCTTCAAATACGTAACTTAGAACTCTAACAAGCTTTACTTGGTGAGCAAGTTTTCTATCAATATAACTCGAAGTGTTTTGGATTACATTCGATAATACTTAGACTATAATGTGAGTACAATTACATCTTAAGAAGGTGAAATAGAAACAACTAGTGGAGTTATACTACAAGAATTGATCGAACCCTTTGACTTTAAAAGAATACGTGTACTTAGATTATAAGATTAAAGCTTTTGTTGTCGAACGTTGGAATGAATGAATTCACGATCAAAGCCATTCACACTTGTTGTAGCTTGGTCATTTCAACTCTTCAAATACGTAACTTAGAACTCTAACAAGCTTTACTTGGTGAGCAAGTTTTCTATCAATATAACTCGAAGTGTTTTGGATTACATTCGATAATACTTAGACTATAATGTGAGTACAATTACATCTTAAGAAGGTGAAATAGAAGCAACTAATGGAGTTATACTACAAGAATTGATCGAACCCTTTGACTTTAAAAGAATACGTGTACTTAGATTATAAGATTAAAGCTTTTGTTGTCGAACGTTGGAATGAATGAATTCACGATCAAAGCCATTCACACTTGTTGTAGCTTGGTCATTTCAACTCTTCAAATACGTAACTTAGAACTCTAACAAGCTTTACTTGGTGAGCAAGTTTTCTATCAATATAACTCGAAGTGTTTTGGATTACATTCGATAATACTTAGACTATAATGTGAGTACAATTACATCTTAAGAAGGTGAAATAGAAGCAACTAATGGAGTTATACTACAAGAATTGATCGAACCCTTTGACTTTAAAAGAATACGTGTACTTAGATTATAAGATTAAAGCTTTTGTTGTCGAACGTTGGAATGAATGAATTCACGATCAAAGCCATTCACACTTGTTGTAGCTTGGTCATTTCAACTCTTCAAATACGTAACTTAGAACTCTAACAAGCTTTACTTGGTGAGCAAGTTTTCTATCAATATAACTCGAAGTGTTTTGGATTACATTCGATAATACTTAGACTATAATGTGAGTACAATTACATCTTAAGAAGGTGAAATAGAAGCAACTAATGGAGTTATACTACAAGAATTGATCGAACCCTTTGACTTTAAAAGAATACGTGTACTTAGATTATAAGATTAAAGCTTTTGTTGTCGAACGTTGGAATGAATGAATTCACGATCAAAGCCATTCACACTTGTTGTAGCTTGGTCATTTCAACTCTTCAAATACGTAACTTAGAACTCTAACAAGCTTTACTTGGTGAGCAAGTTTTCTATCAATATAACTCGAAGTGTTTTGGATTACATTCGATAATACTTAGACTATAATGTGAGTACAATTACATCTTAAGAAGGTGAAATAGAAGCAACTAATGGAGTTATACTACAAGAATTGATCGAACCCTTTGACTTTAAAAGAATACGTGTACTTAGATTATAAGATTAAAGCTTTTGTTGTCGAACGTTGGAATGAATGAATTCACGATCAAAGCCATTCACACTTGTTGTAGCTTGGTCATTTCAACTCTTCAAATACGTAACTTAGAACTCTAACAAGCTTTACTTGGTGAGCAAGTTTTCTATCAATATAACTCGAAGTGTTTTGGATTACATTCGATAATACTTAGACTATAATGTGAGTACAATTACATCTTAAGAAGGTGAAATAGAAGCAACTAATGGAGTTATACTACAAGAATTGATCGAACCCTTTGACTTTAAAAGAATACGTGTACTTAGATTATAAGATTAAAGCTTTTGTTGTCGAACGTTGGAATGAATGAATTCACGATCAAAGCCATTCACACTTGTTGTAGCTTGGTCATTTCAACTCTTCAAATACGTAACTTAGAACTCTAACAAGCTTTACTTGGTGAGCAAGTTTTCTATCAATATAACTCGAAGTGTTTTGGATTACATTCGATAATACTTAGACTATAATGTGAGTACAATTACATCTTAAGAAGGTGAAATAGAAGCAACTAATGGAGTTATACTACAAGAATTGATCGAACCCTTTGACTTTAAAAGAATACGTGTACTTAGATTATAAGATTAAAGCTTTTGTTGTCGAACGTTGGAATGAATGAATTCACGATCAAAGCCATTCACACTTGTTGTAGCTTGGTCATTTCAACTCTTCAAATACGTAACTTAGAACTCTAACAAGCTTTACTTGGTGAGCAAGTTTTCTATCAATATAACTCGAAGTGTTTTGGATTACATTCGATAATACTTAGACTATAATGTGAGTACAATTACATCTTAAGAAGGTGAAATAGAAGCAACTAATGGAGTTATACTACAAGAATTGATCGAACCCTTTGACTTTAAAAGAATACGTGTACTTAGATTATAAGATTAAAGCTTTTGTTGTCGAACGTTGGAATGAATGAATTCACGATCAAAGCCATTCACACTTGTTGTAGCTTGGTCATTTCAACTCATCAAATACGTAACTTAGAACTCTAACAAGCTTTACTTGGTGAGCAAGTTTTCTATCAATATAACTCGAAGTGTTTTGGATTACATTCGATAATACTTAGACTATAATGTGAGTACAATTACATCTTAAGAAGGTGAAATAGAAGCAACTAATGGAGTTATACTACAAGAATTGATCGAACCCTTTGACTTTAAAAGAATACGTGTACTTAGATTATAAGATTAAAGCTTTTGTTGTCGAACGTTGGAATGAATGAATTCACGATCAAAGCCATTCACACTTGTTGTAGCTTGGTCATTTCAACTCTTCAAATACGTAACTTAGAACTCTAACAAGCTTTACTTGGTGAGCAAGTTTTCTATCAATATAACTCGAAGTGTTTTGGATTACATTCGATAATACTTAGACTATAATGTGAGTACAATTACATCTTAAGAAGGTGAAATAGAAGCAACTAATGGAGTTATACTACAAGAATTGATCGAACCCTTTGACTTTAAAAGAATACGTGTACTTAGATTATAAGATTAAAGCTTTTGTTGTCGAACGTTGGAATGAATGAATTCACGATCAAAGCCATTCACACTTGTTGTAGCTTGGTCATTTCAACTCTTCAAATACGTAACTTAGAACTCTAACAAGCTTTACTTGGTGAGCAAGTTTTCTATCAATATAACTCGAAGTGTTTTGGATTACATTCGATAATACTTAGACTATAATGTGAGTACAATTACATCTTAAGAAGGTGAAATAGAAGCAACTAATGGAGTTATACTACAAGAATTGATCGAACCCTTTGACTTTAAAAGAATACGTGTACTTAGATTATAAGATTAAAGCTTTTGTTGTCGAACGTTGGAATGAATGAATTCACGATCAAAGCCATTCACACTTGTTGTAGCTTGGTCATTTCAACTCTTCAAATACGTAACTTAGAACTCTAACAAGCTTTACTTGGTGAGCAAGTTTTCTATCAATATAACTCGAAGTGTTTTGGATTACATTCGATAATACTTAGACTATAATGTGAGTACAATTACATCTTAAGAAGGTGAAATAGAAGCAACTAGTGGAGTTATACTACAAGAATTGATCGAACCCTTTGACTTTAAAAGAATACGTGTACTTAGATTATAAGATTAAAGCTTTTGTTGTCGAACGTTGGAATGAATGAATTCACGATCAAAGCCATTCACACTTGTTGTAGCTTGGTCATTTCAACTCATCAAATACGTAACTTAGAACTCTAACAAGCTTTACTTGGTGAGCAAGTTTTCTATCAATATAACTCGAAGTGTTTTGGATTACATTCGATAATACTTAGACTATAATGTGAGTACAATTACATCTTAAGAAGGTGAAATAGAAGCAACTAATGGAGTTATACTACAAGAATTGATCGAACCCTTTGACTTTAAAAGAATACGTGTACTTAGATTATAAGATTAAAGCTTTTGTTGTCGAACGTTGGAATGAATGAATTCACGATCAAAGCCATTCACACTTGTTGTAGCTTGGTCATTTCAACTCATCAAATACGTAACTTAGAACTCTAACAAGCTTTACTTGGTGAGCAAGTTTTCTATCAATATAACTCGAAGTGTTTTGGATTACATTCGATAATACTTAGACTATAATGTGAGTACAATTACATCTTAAGAAGGTGAAATAGAAGCAACTAATGGAGTTATACTACAAGAATTGATCGAACCCTTTGACTTTAAAAGAATACGTGTACTTAGATTATAAGATTAAAGCTTTTGTTGTCGAACGTTGGAATGAATGAATTCACGATCAAAGCCATTCACACTTGTTGTAGCTTGGTCATTTCAACTCTTCAAATACGTAACTTAGAACTCTAACAAGCTTTACTTGGTGAGCAAGTTTTCTATCAATATAACTCGAAGTGTTTTGGATTACATTCGATAATACTTAGACTATAATGTGAGTACAATTACATCTTAAGAAGGTGAAATAGAAGCAACTAATGGAGTTATACTACAAGAATTGATCGAACCCTTTGACTTTAAAAGAATACGTGTACTTAGATTATAAGATTAAAGCTTTTGTTGTCGAACGTTGGAATGAATGAATTCACGATCAAAGCCATTCACACTTGTTGTAGCTTGGTCATTTCAACTCTTCAAATACGTAACTTAGAACTCTAACAAGCTTTACTTGGTGAGCAAGTTTTCTATCAATATAACTCGAAGTGTTTTGGATTACATTCGATAATACTTAGACTATAATGTGAGTACAATTACATCTTAAGAAGGTGAAATAGAAGCAACTAATGGAGTTATACTACAAGAATTGATCGAACCCTTTGACTTTAAAAGAATACGTGTACTTAGATTATAAGATTAAAGCTTTTGTTGTCGAACGTTGGAATGAATGAATTCACGATCAAAGCCATTCACACTTGTTGTAGCTTGGTCATTTCAACTCTTCAAATACGTAACTTAGAACTCTAACAAGCTTTACTTGGTGAGCAAGTTTTCTATCAATATAACTCGAAGTGTTTTGGATTACATTCGATAATACTTAGACTATAATGTGAGTACAATTACATCTTAAGAAGGTGAAATAGAAACAACTAGTGGAGTTATACTACAAGAATTGATCGAACCCTTTGACTTTAAAAGAATACGTGTACTTAGATTATAAGATTAAAGCTTTTGTTGTCGAACGTTGGAATGAATGAATTCACGATCAAAGCCATTCACACTTGTTGTAGCTTGGTCATTTCAACTCATCAAATACGTAACTTAGAACTCTAACAAGCTTTACTTGGTGAGCAAGTTTTCTATCAATATAACTCGAAGTGTTTTGGATTACATTCGATAATACTTAGACTATAATGTGAGTACAATTACATCTTAAGAAGGTGAAATAGAAGCAACTAATGGAGTTATACTACAAGAATTGATCGAACCCTTTGACTTTAAAAGAATACGTGTACTTAGATTATAAGATTAAAGCTTTTGTTGTCGAACGTTGGAATGAATGAATTCACGATCAAAGCCATTCACACTTGTTGTAGCTTGGTCATTTCAACTCTTCAAATACGTAACTTAGAACTCTAACAAGCTTTACTTGGTGAGCAAGTTTTCTATCAATATAACTCGAAGTGTTTTGGATTACATTCGATAATACTTAGACTATAATGTGAGTACAATTACATCTTAAGAAGGTGAAATAGAAGCAACTAGTGGAGTTATACTACAAGAATTGATCGAACCCTTTGACTTTAAAAGAATACGTGTACTTAGATTATAAGATTAAAGCTTTTGTTGTCGAACGTTGGAATGAATGAATTCACGATCAAAGCCATTCACACTTGTTGTAGCTTGGTCATTTCAACTCTTCAAATACGTAACTTAGAACTCTAACAAGCTTTACTTGGTGAGCAAGTTTTCTATCAATATAACTCGAAGTGTTTTGGATTACATTCGATAATACTTAGACTATAATGTGAGTACAATTACATCTTAAGAAGGTGAAATAGAAGCAACTAATGGAGTTATACTACAAGAATTGATCGAACCCTTTGACTTTAAAAGAATACGTGTACTTAGATTATAAGATTAAAGCTTTTGTTGTCGAACGTTGGAATGAATGAATTCACGATCAAAGCCATTCACACTTGTTGTAGCTTGGTCATTTCAACTCATCAAATACGTAACTTAGAACTCTAACAAGCTTTACTTGGTGAGCAAGTTTTCTATCAATATAACTCGAAGTGTTTTGGATTACATTCGATAATACTTAGACTATAATGTGAGTACAATTACATCTTAAGAAGGTGAAATAGAAGCAACTAATGGAGTTATACTACAAGAATTGATCGAACCCTTTGACTTTAAAAGAATACGTGTACTTAGATTATAAGATTAAAGCTTTTGTTGTCGAACGTTGGAATGAATGAATTCACGATCAAAGCCATTCACACTTGTTGTAGCTTGGTCATTTCAACTCTTCAAATACGTAACTTAGAACTCTAACAAGCTTTACTTGGTGAGCAAGTTTTCTATCAATATAACTCGAAGTGTTTTGGATTACATTCGATAATACTTAGACTATAATGTGAGTACAATTACATCTTAAGAAGGTGAAATAGAAGCAACTAATGGAGTTATACTACAAGAATTGATCGAACCCTTTGACTTTAAAAGAATACGTGTACTTAGATTATAAGATTAAAGCTTTTGTTGTCGAACGTTGGAATGAATGAATTCACGATCAAAGCCATTCACACTTGTTGTAGCTTGGTCATTTCAACTCTTCAAATACGTAACTTAGAACTCTAACAAGCTTTACTTGGTGAGCAAGTTTTCTATCAATATAACTCGAAGTGTTTTGGATTACATTCGATAATACTTAGACTATAATGTGAGTACAATTACATCTTAAGAAGGTGAAATAGAAGCAACTAGTGGAGTTATACTACAAGAATTGATCGAACCCTTTGACTTTAAAAGAATACGTGTACTTAGATTATAAGATTAAAGCTTTTGTTGTCGAACGTTGGAATGAATGAATTCACGATCAAAGCCATTCACACTTGTTGTAGCTTGGTCATTTCAACTCATCAAATACGTAACTTAGAACTCTAACAAGCTTTACTTGGTGAGCAAGTTTTCTATCAATATAACTCGAAGTGTTTTGGATTACATTCGATAATACTTAGACTATAATGTGAGTACAATTACATCTTAAGAAGGTGAAATAGAAGCAACTAATGGAGTTATACTACAAGAATTGATCGAACCCTTTGACTTTAAAAGAATACGTGTACTTAGATTATAAGATTAAAGCTTTTGTTGTCGAACGTTGGAATGAATGAATTCACGATCAAAGCCATTCACACTTGTTGTAGCTTGGTCATTTCAACTCTTCAAATACGTAACTTAGAACTCTAACAAGCTTTACTTGGTGAGCAAGTTTTCTATCAATATAACTCGAAGTGTTTTGGATTACATTCGATAATACTTAGACTATAATGTGAGTACAATTACATCTTAAGAAGGTGAAATAGAAACAACTAGTGGAGTTATACTACAAGAATTGATCGAACCCTTTGACTTTAAAAGAATACGTGTACTTAGATTATAAGATTAAAGCTTTTGTTGTCGAACGTTGGAATGAATGAATTCACGATCAAAGCCATTCACACTTGTTGTAGCTTGGTCATTTCAACTCATCAAATACGTAACTTAGAACTCTAACAAGCTTTACTTGGTGAGCAAGTTTTCTATCAATATAACTCGAAGTGTTTTGGATTACATTCGATAATACTTAGACTATAATGTGAGTACAATTACATCTTAAGAAGGTGAAATAGAAGCAACTAATGGAGTTATACTACAAGAATTGATCGAACCCTTTGACTTTAAAAGAATACGTGTACTTAGATTATAAGATTAAAGCTTTTGTTGTCGAACGTTGGAATGAATGAATTCACGATCAAAGCCATTCACACTTGTTGTAGCTTGGTCATTTCAACTCTTCAAATACGTAACTTAGAACTCTAACAAGCTTTACTTGGTGAGCAAGTTTTCTATCAATATAACTCGAAGTGTTTTGGATTACATTCGATAATACTTAGACTATAATGTGAGTACAATTACATCTTAAGAAGGTGAAATAGAAGCAACTAATGGAGTTATACTACAAGAATTGATCGAACCCTTTGACTTTAAAAGAATACGTGTACTTAGATTATAAGATTAAAGCTTTTGTTGTCGAACGTTGGAATGAATGAATTCACGATCAAAGCCATTCACACTTGTTGTAGCTTGGTCATTTCAACTCTTCAAATACGTAACTTAGAACTCTAACAAGCTTTACTTGGTGAGCAAGTTTTCTATCAATATAACTCGAAGTGTTTTGGATTACATTCGATAATACTTAGACTATAATGTGAGTACAATTACATCTTAAGAAGGTGAAATAGAAGCAACTAATGGAGTTATACTACAAGAATTGATCGAACCCTTTGACTTTAAAAGAATACGTGTACTTAGATTATAAGATTAAAGCTTTTGTTGTCGAACGTTGGAATGAATGAATTCACGATCAAAGCCATTCACACTTGTTGTAGCTTGGTCATTTCAACTCTTCAAATACGTAACTTAGAACTCTAACAAGCTTTACTTGGTGAGCAAGTTTTCTATCAATATAACTCGAAGTGTTTTGGATTACATTCGATAATACTTAGACTATAATGTGAGTACAATTACATCTTAAGAAGGTGAAATAGAAGCAACTAGTGGAGTTATACTACAAGAATTGATCGAACCCTTTGACTTTAAAAGAATACGTGTACTTAGATTATAAGATTAAAGCTTTTGTTGTCGAACGTTGGAATGAATGAATTCACGATCAAAGCCATTCACACTTGTTGTAGCTTGGTCATTTCAACTCATCAAATACGTAACTTAGAACTCTAACAAGCTTTACTTGGTGAGCAAGTTTTCTATCAATATAACTCGAAGTGTTTTGGATTACATTCGATAATACTTAGACTATAATGTGAGTACAATTACATCTTAAGAAGGTGAAATAGAAGCAACTAATGGAGTTATACTACAAGAATTGATCGAACCCTTTGACTTTAAAAGAATACGTGTACTTAGATTATAAGATTAAAGCTTTTGTTGTCGAACGTTGGAATGAATGAATTCACGATCAAAGCCATTCACACTTGTTGTAGCTTGGTCATTTCAACTCTTCAAATACGTAACTTAGAACTCTAACAAGCTTTACTTGGTGAGCAAGTTTTCTATCAATATAACTCGAAGTGTTTTGGATTACATTCGATAATACTTAGACTATAATGTGAGTACAATTACATCTTAAGAAGGTGAAATAGAAGCAACTAATGGAGTTATACTACAAGAATTGATCGAACCCTTTGACTTTAAAAGAATACGTGTACTTAGATTATAAGATTAAAGCTTTTGTTGTCGAACGTTGGAATGAATGAATTCACGATCAAAGCCATTCACACTTGTTGTAGCTTGGTCATTTCAACTCTTCAAATACGTAACTTAGAACTCTAACAAGCTTTACTTGGTGAGCAAGTTTTCTATCAATATAACTCGAAGTGTTTTGGATTACATTCGATAATACTTAGACTATAATGTGAGTACAATTACATCTTAAGAAGGTGAAATAGAAGCAACTAATGGAGTTATACTACAAGAATTGATCGAACCCTTTGACTTTAAAAGAATACGTGTACTTAGATTATAAGATTAAAGCTTTTGTTGTCGAACGTTGGAATGAATGAATTCACGATCAAAGCCATTCACACTTGTTGTAGCTTGGTCATTTCAACTCATCAAATACGTAACTTAGAACTCTAACAAGCTTTACTTGGTGAGCAAGTTTTCTATCAATATAACTCGAAGTGTTTTGGATTACATTCGATAATACTTAGACTATAATGTGAGTACAATTACATCTTAAGAAGGTGAAATAGAAGCAACTAATGGAGTTATACTACAAGAATTGATCGAACCCTTTGACTTTAAAAGAATACGTGTACTTAGATTATAAGATTAAAGCTTTTGTTGTCGAACGTTGGAATGAATGAATTCACGATCAAAGCCATTCACACTTGTTGTAGCTTGGTCATTTCAACTCTTCAAATACGTAACTTAGAACTCTAACAAGCTTTACTTGGTGAGCAAGTTTTCTATCAATATAACTCGAAGTGTTTTGGATTACATTCGATAATACTTAGACTATAATGTGAGTACAATTACATCTTAAGAAGGTGAAATAGAAGCAACTAATGGAGTTATACTACAAGAATTGATCGAACCCTTTGACTTTAAAAGAATACGTGTACTTAGATTATAAGATTAAAGCTTTTGTTGTCGAACGTTGGAATGAATGAATTCACGATCAAAGCCATTCACACTTGTTGTAGCTTGGTCATTTCAACTCTTCAAATACGTAACTTAGAACTCTAACAAGCTTTACTTGGTGAGCAAGTTTTCTATCAATATAACTCGAAGTGTTTTGGATTACATTCGATAATACTTAGACTATAATGTGAGTACAATTACATCTTAAGAAGGTGAAATAGAAGCAACTAGTGGAGTTATACTACAAGAATTGATCGAACCCTTTGACTTTAAAAGAATACGTGTACTTAGATTATAAGATTAAAGCTTTTGTTGTCGAACGTTGGAATGAATGAATTCACGATCAAAGCCATTCACACTTGTTGTAGCTTGGTCATTTCAACTCTTCAAATACGTAACTTAGAACTCTAACAAGCTTTACTTGGTGAGCAAGTTTTCTATCAATATAACTCGAAGTGTTTTGGATTACATTCGATAATACTTAGACTATAATGTGAGTACAATTACATCTTAAGAAGGTGAAATAGAAGCAACTAATGGAGTTATACTACAAGAATTGATCGAACCCTTTGACTTTAAAAGAATACGTGTACTTAGATTATAAGATTAAAGCTTTTGTTGTCGAACGTTGGAATGAATGAATTCACGATCAAAGCCATTCACACTTGTTGTAGCTTGGTCATTTCAACTCATCAAATACGTAACTTAGAACTCTAACAAGCTTTACTTGGTGAGCAAGTTTTCTATCAATATAACTCGAAGTGTTTTGGATTACATTCGATAATACTTAGACTATAATGTGAGTACAATTACATCTTAAGAAGGTGAAATAGAAGCAACTAATGGAGTTATACTACAAGAATTGATCGAACCCTTTGACTTTAAAAGAATACGTGTACTTAGATTATAAGATTAAAGCTTTTGTTGTCGAACGTTGGAATGAATGAATTCACGATCAAAGCCATTCACACTTGTTGTAGCTTGGTCATTTCAACTCTTCAAATACGTAACTTAGAACTCTAACAAGCTTTACTTGGTGAGCAAGTTTTCTATCAATATAACTCGAAGTGTTTTGGATTACATTCGATAATACTTAGACTATAATGTGAGTACAATTACATCTTAAGAAGGTGAAATAGAAGCAACTAATGGAGTTATACTACAAGAATTGATCGAACCCTTTGACTTTAAAAGAATACGTGTACTTAGATTATAAGATTAAAGCTTTTGTTGTCGAACGTTGGAATGAATGAATTCACGATCAAAGCCATTCACACTTGTTGTAGCTTGGTCATTTCAACTCTTCAAATACGTAACTTAGAACTCTAACAAGCTTTACTTGGTGAGCAAGTTTTCTATCAATATAACTCGAAGTGTTTTGGATTACATTCGATAATACTTAGACTATAATGTGAGTACAATTACATCTTAAGAAGGTGAAATAGAAGCAACTAATGGAGTTATACTACAAGAATTGATCGAACCCTTTGACTTTAAAAGAATACGTGTACTTAGATTATAAGATTAAAGCTTTTGTTGTCGAACGTTGGAATGAATGAATTCACGATCAAAGCCATTCACACTTGTTGTAGCTTGGTCATTTCAACTCTTCAAATACGTAACTTAGAACTCTAACAAGCTTTACTTGGTGAGCAAGTTTTCTATCAATATAACTCGAAGTGTTTTGGATTACATTCGATAATACTTAGACTATAATGTGAGTACAATTACATCTTAAGAAGGTGAAATAGAAGCAACTAATGGAGTTATACTACAAGAATTGATCGAACCCTTTGACTTTAAAAGAATACGTGTACTTAGATTATAAGATTAAAGCTTTTGTTGTCGAACGTTGGAATGAATGAATTCACGATCAAAGCCATTCACACTTGTTGTAGCTTGGTCATTTCAACTCTTCAAATACGTAACTTAGAACTCTAACAAGCTTTACTTGGTGAGCAAGTTTTCTATCAATATAACTCGAAGTGTTTTGGATTACATTCGATAATACTTAGACTATAATGTGAGTACAATTACATCTTAAGAAGGTGAAATAGAAGCAACTAATGGAGTTATACTACAAGAATTGATCGAACCCTTTGACTTTAAAAGAATACGTGTACTTAGATTATAAGATTAAAGCTTTTGTTGTCGAACGTTGGAATGAATGAATTCACGATCAAAGCCATTCACACTTGTTGTAGCTTGGTCATTTCAACTCTTCAAATACGTAACTTAGAACTCTAACAAGCTTTACTTGGTGAGCAAGTTTTCTATCAATATAACTCGAAGTGTTTTGGATTACATTCGATAATACTTAGACTATAATGTGAGTACAATTACATCTTAAGAAGGTGAAATAGAAGCAACTAATGGAGTTATACTACAAGAATTGATCGAACCCTTTGACTTTAAAAGAATACGTGTACTTAGATTATAAGATTAAAGCTTTTGTTGTCGAACGTTGGAATGAATGAATTCACGATCAAAGCCATTCACACTTGTTGTAGCTTGGTCATTTCAACTCATCAAATACGTAACTTAGAACTCTAACAAGCTTTACTTGGTGAGCAAGTTTTCTATCAATATAACTCGAAGTGTTTTGGATTACATTCGATAATACTTAGACTATAATGTGAGTACAATTACATCTTAAGAAGGTGAAATAGAAGCAACTAATGGAGTTATACTACAAGAATTGATCGAACCCTTTGACTTTAAAAGAATACGTGTACTTAGATTATAAGATTAAAGCTTTTGTTGTCGAACGTTGGAATGAATGAATTCACGATCAAAGCCATTCACACTTGTTGTAGCTTGGTCATTTCAACTCATCAAATACGTAACTTAGAACTCTAACAAGCTTTACTTGGTGAGCAAGTTTTCTATCAATATAACTCGAAGTGTTTTGGATTACATTCGATAATACTTAGACTATAATGTGAGTACAATTACATCTTAAGAAGGTGAAATAGAAGCAACTAATGGAGTTATACTACAAGAATTGATCGAACCCTTTGACTTTAAAAGAATACGTGTACTTAGATTATAAGATTAAAGCTTTTGTTGTCGAACGTTGGAATGAATGAATTCACGATCAAAGCCATTCACACTTGTTGTAGCTTGGTCATTTCAACTCTTCAAATACGTAACTTAGAACTCTAACAAGCTTTACTTGGTGAGCAAGTTTTCTATCAATATAACTCGAAGTGTTTTGGATTACATTCGATAATACTTAGACTATAATGTGAGTACAATTACATCTTAAGAAGGTGAAATAGAAACAACTAGTGGAGTTATACTACAAGAATTGATCGAACCCTTTGACTTTAAAAGAATACGTGTACTTAGATTATAAGATTAAAGCTTTTGTTGTCGAACGTTGGAATGAATGAATTCACGATCAAAGCCATTCACACTTGTTGTAGCTTGGTCATTTCAACTCATCAAATACGTAACTTAGAACTCTAACAAGCTTTACTTGGTGAGCAAGTTTTCTATCAATATAACTCGAAGTGTTTTGGATTACATTCGATAATACTTAGACTATAATGTGAGTACAATTACATCTTAAGAAGGTGAAATAGAAGCAACTAATGGAGTTATACTACAAGAATTGATCGAACCCTTTGACTTTAAAAGAATACGTGTACTTAGATTATAAGATTAAAGCTTTTGTTGTCGAACGTTGGAATGAATGAATTCACGATCAAAGCCATTCACACTTGTTGTAGCTTGGTCATTTCAACTCATCAAATACGTAACTTAGAACTCTAACAAGCTTTACTTGGTGAGCAAGTTTTCTATCAATATAACTCGAAGTGTTTTGGATTACATTCGATAATACTTAGACTATAATGTGAGTACAATTACATCTTAAGAAGGTGAAATAGAAGCAACTAATGGAGTTATACTACAAGAATTGATCGAACCCTTTGACTTTAAAAGAATACGTGTACTTAGATTATAAGATTAAAGCTTTTGTTGTCGAACGTTGGAATGAATGAATTCACGATCAAAGCCATTCACACTTGTTGTAGCTTGGTCATTTCAACTCATCAAATACGTAACTTAGAACTCTAACAAGCTTTACTTGGTGAGCAAGTTTTCTATCAATATAACTCGAAGTGTTTTGGATTACATTCGATAATACTTAGACTATAATGTGAGTACAATTACATCTTAAGAAGGTGAAATAGAAGCAACTAATGGAGTTATACTACAAGAATTGATCGAACCCTTTGACTTTAAAAGAATACGTGTACTTAGATTATAAGATTAAAGCTTTTGTTGTCGAACGTTGGAATGAATGAATTCACGATCAAAGCCATTCACACTTGTTGTAGCTTGGTCATTTCAACTCATCAAATACGTAACTTAGAACTCTAACAAGCTTTACTTGGTGAGCAAGTTTTCTATCAATATAACTCGAAGTGTTTTGGATTACATTCGATAATACTTAGACTATAATGTGAGTACAATTACATCTTAAGAAGGTGAAATAGAAGCAACTAATGGAGTTATACTACAAGAATTGATCGAACCCTTTGACTTTAAAAGAATACGTGTACTTAGATTATAAGATTAAAGCTTTTGTTGTCGAACGTTGGAATGAATGAATTCACGATCAAAGCCATTCACACTTGTTGTAGCTTGGTCATTTCAACTCATCAAATACGTAACTTAGAACTCTAACAAGCTTTACTTGGTGAGCAAGTTTTCTATCAATATAACTCGAAGTGTTTTGGATTACATTCGATAATACTTAGACTATAATGTGAGTACAATTACATCTTAAGAAGGTGAAATAGAAGCAACTAATGGAGTTATACTACAAGAATTGATCGAACCCTTTGACTTTAAAAGAATACGTGTACTTAGATTATAAGATTAAAGCTTTTGTTGTCGAACGTTGGAATGAATGAATTCACGATCAAAGCCATTCACACTTGTTGTAGCTTGGTCATTTCAACTCTTCAAATACGTAACTTAGAACTCTAACAAGCTTTACTTGGTGAGCAAGTTTTCTATCAATATAACTCGAAGTGTTTTGGATTACATTCGATAATACTTAGACTATAATGTGAGTACAATTACATCTTAAGAAGGTGAAATAGAAGCAACTAGTGGAGTTATACTACAAGAATTGATCGAACCCTTTGACTTTAAAAGAATACGTGTACTTAGATTATAAGATTAAAGCTTTTGTTGTCGAACGTTGGAATGAATGAATTCACGATCAAAGCCATTCACACTTGTTGTAGCTTGGTCATTTCAACTCATCAAATACGTAACTTAGAACTCTAACAAGCTTTACTTGGTGAGCAAGTTTTCTATCAATATAACTCGAAGTGTTTTGGATTACATTCGATAATACTTAGACTATAATGTGAGTACAATTACATCTTAAGAAGGTGAAATAGAAGCAACTAATGGAGTTATACTACAAGATATGATCGAACCCTTTGACTTTAAAAGAATACGTGTACTTAGATTATAAGATTAAAGCTTTTGTTGTCGAACGTTGGAATGAATGAATTCACGATCAAAGCCATTCACACTTGTTGTAGCTTGGTCATTTCAACTCATCAAATACGTAACTTAGAACTCTAACAAGCTTTACTTGGTGAGCAAGTTTTCTATCAATATAACTCGAAGTGTTTTGGATTACATTCGATAATACTTAGACTATAATGTGAGTACAATTACATCTTAAGAAGGTGAAATAGAAGCAACTAATGGAGTTATACTACAAGAATTGATCGAACCCTTTGACTTTAAAAGAATACGTGTACTTAGATTATAAGATTAAAGCTTTTGTTGTCGAACGTTGGAATGAATGAATTCACGATCAAAGCCATTCACACTTGTTGTAGCTTGGTCATTTCAACTCTTCAAATACGTAACTTAGAACTCTAACAAGCTTTACTTGGTGAGCAAGTTTTCTATCAATATAACTCGAAGTGTTTTGGATTACATTCGATAATACTTAGACTATAATGTGAGTACAATTACATCTTAAGAAGGTGAAATAGAAGCAACTAATGGAGTTATACTACAAGAATTGATCGAACCCTTTGACTTTAAAAGAATACGTGTACTTAGATTATAAGATTAAAGCTTTTGTTGTCGAACGTTGGAATGAATGAATTCACGATCAAAGCCATTCACACTTGTTGTAGCTTGGTCATTTCAACTCTTCAAATACGTAACTTAGAACTCTAACAAGCTTTACTTGGTGAGCAAGTTTTCTATCAATATAACTCGAAGTGTTTTGGATTACATTCGATAATACTTAGACTATAATGTGAGTACAATTACATCTTAAGAAGGTGAAATAGAAGCAACTAATGGAGTTATACTACAAGAATTGATCGAACCCTTTGACTTTAAAAGAATACGTGTACTTAGATTATAAGATTAAAGCTTTTGTTGTCGAACGTTGGAATGAATGAATTCACGATCAAAGCCATTCACACTTGTTGTAGCTTGGTCATTTCAACTCTTCAAATACGTAACTTAGAACTCTAACAAGCTTTACTTGGTGAGCAAGTTTTCTATCAATATAACTCGAAGTGTTTTGGATTACATTCGATAATACTTAGACTATAATGTGAGTACAATTACATCTTAAGAAGGTGAAATAGAAGCAACTAATGGAGTTATACTACAAGAATTGATCGAACCCTTTGACTTTAAAAGAATACGTGTACTTAGATTATAAGATTAAAGCTTTTGTTGTCGAACGTTGGAATGAATGAATTCACGATCAAAGCCATTCACACTTGTTGTAGCTTGGTCATTTCAACTCTTCAAATACGTAACTTAGAACTCTAACAAGCTTTACTTGGTGAGCAAGTTTTCTATCAATATAACTCGAAGTGTTTTGGATTACATTCGATAATACTTAGACTATAATGTGAGTACAATTACATCTTAAGAAGGTGAAATAGAAGCAACTAATGGAGTTATACTACAAGAATTGATCGAACCCTTTGACTTTAAAAGAATACGTGTACTTAGATTATAAGATTAAAGCTTTTGTTGTCGAACGTTGGAATGAATGAATTCACGATCAAAGCCATTCACACTTGTTGTAGCTTGGTCATTTCAACTCTTCAAATACGTAACTTAGAACTCTAACAAGCTTTACTTGGTGAGCAAGTTTTCTATCAATATAACTCGAAGTGTTTTGGATTACATTCGATAATACTTAGACTATAATGTGAGTACAATTACATCTTAAGAAGGTGAAATAGAAGCAACTAATGGAGTTATACTACAAGAATTGATCGAACCCTTTGACTTTAAAAGAATACGTGTACTTAGATTATAAGATTAAAGCTTTTGTTGTCGAACGTTGGAATGAATGAATTCACGATCAAAGCCATTCACACTTGTTGTAGCTTGGTCATTTCAACTCATCAAATACGTAACTTAGAACTCTAACAAGCTTTACTTGGTGAGCAAGTTTTCTATCAATATAACTCGAAGTGTTTTGGATTACATTCGATAATACTTAGACTATAATGTGAGTACAATTACATCTTAAGAAGGTGAAATAGAAGCAACTAATGGAGTTATACTACAAGAATTGATCGAACCCTTTGACTTTAAAAGAATACGTGTACTTAGATTATAAGATTAAAGCTTTTGTTGTCGAACGTTGGAATGAATGAATTCACGATCAAAGCCATTCACACTTGTTGTAGCTTGGTCATTTCAACTCTTCAAATACGTAACTTAGAACTCTAACAAGCTTTACTTGGTGAGCAAGTTTTCTATCAATATAACTCGAAGTGTTTTGGATTACATTCGATAATACTTAGACTATAATGTGAGTACAATTACATCTTAAGAAGGTGAAATAGAAGCAACTAATGGAGTTATACTACAAGAATTGATCGAACCCTTTGACTTTAAAAGAATACGTGTACTTAGATTATAAGATTAAAGCTTTTGTTGTCGAACGTTGGAATGAATGAATTCACGATCAAAGCCATTCACACTTGTTGTAGCTTGGTCATTTCAACTCATCAAATACGTAACTTAGAACTCTAACAAGCTTTACTTGGTGAGCAAGTTTTCTATCAATATAACTCGAAGTGTTTTGGATTACATTCGATAATACTTAGACTATAATGTGAGTACAATTACATCTTAAGAAGGTGAAATAGAAGCAACTAGTGGAGTTATACTACAAGAATTGATCGAACCCTTTGACTTTAAAAGAATACGTGTACTTAGATTATAAGATTAAAGCTTTTGTTGTCGAACGTTGGAATGAATGAATTCACGATCAAAGCCATTCACACTTGTTGTAGCTTGGTCATTTCAACTCATCAAATACGTAACTTAGAACTCTAACAAGCTTTACTTGGTGAGCAAGTTTTCTATCAATATAACTCGAAGTGTTTTGGATTACATTCGATAATACTTAGACTATAATGTGAGTACAATTACATCTTAAGAAGGTGAAATAGAAGCAACTAATGGAGTTATACTACAAGAATTGATCGAACCCTTTGACTTTAAAAGAATACGTGTACTTAGATTATAAGATTAAAGCTTTTGTTGTCGAACGTTGGAATGAATGAATTCACGATCAAAGCCATTCACACTTGTTGTAGCTTGGTCATTTCAACTCTTCAAATACGTAACTTAGAACTCTAACAAGCTTTACTTGGTGAGCAAGTTTTCTATCAATATAACTCGAAGTGTTTTGGATTACATTCGATAATACTTAGACTATAATGTGAGTACAATTACATCTTAAGAAGGTGAAATAGAAGCAACTAGTGGAGTTATACTACAAGAATTGATCGAACCCTTTGACTTTAAAAGAATACGTGTACTTAGATTATAAGATTAAAGCTTTTGTTGTCGAACGTTGGAATGAATGAATTCACGATCAAAGCCATTCACACTTGTTGTAGCTTGGTCATTTCAACTCATCAAATACGTAACTTAGAACTCTAACAAGCTTTACTTGGTGAGCAAGTTTTCTATCAATATAACTCGAAGTGTTTTGGATTACATTCGATAATACTTAGACTATAATGTGAGTACAATTACATCTTAAGAAGGTGAAATAGAAGCAACTAATGGAGTTATACTACAAGAATTGATCGAACCCTTTGACTTTAAAAGAATACGTGTACTTAGATTATAAGATTAAAGCTTTTGTTGTCGAACGTTGGAATGAATGAATTCACGATCAAAGCCATTCACACTTGTTGTAGCTTGGTCATTTCAACTCTTCAAATACGTAACTTAGAACTCTAACAAGCTTTACTTGGTGAGCAAGTTTTCTATCAATATAACTCGAAGTGTTTTGGATTACATTCGATAATACTTAGACTATAATGTGAGTACAATTACATCTTAAGAAGGTGAAATAGAAGCAACTAATGGAGTTATACTACAAGAATTGATCGAACCCTTTGACTTTAAAAGAATACGTGTACTTAGATTATAAGATTAAAGCTTTTGTTGTCGAACGTTGGAATGAATGAATTCACGATCAAAGCCATTCACACTTGTTGTAGCTTGGTCATTTCAACTCTTCAAATACGTAACTTAGAACTCTAACAAGCTTTACTTGGTGAGCAAGTTTTCTATCAATATAACTCGAAGTGTTTTGGATTACATTCGATAATACTTAGACTATAATGTGAGTACAATTACATCTTAAGAAGGTGAAATAGAAGCAACTAATGGAGTTATACTACAAGAATTGATCGAACCCTTTGACTTTAAAAGAATACGTGTACTTAGATTATAAGATTAAAGCTTTTGTTGTCGAACGTTGGAATGAATGAATTCACGATCAAAGCCATTCACACTTGTTGTAGCTTGGTCATTTCAACTCTTCAAATACGTAACTTAGAACTCTAACAAGCTTTACTTGGTGAGCAAGTTTTCTATCAATATAACTCGAAGTGTTTTGGATTACATTCGATAATACTTAGACTATAATGTGAGTACAATTACATCTTAAGAAGGTGAAATAGAAGCAACTAATGGAGTTATACTACAAGAATTGATCGAACCCTTTGACTTTAAAAGAATACGTGTACTTAGATTATAAGATTAAAGCTTTTGTTGTCGAACGTTGGAATGAATGAATTCACGATCAAAGCCATTCACACTTGTTGTAGCTTGGTCATTTCAACTCATCAAATACGTAACTTAGAACTCTAACAAGCTTTACTTGGTGAGCAAGTTTTCTATCAATATAACTCGAAGTGTTTTGGATTACATTCGATAATACTTAGACTATAATGTGAGTACAATTACATCTTAAGAAGGTGAAATAGAAGCAACTAATGGAGTTATACTACAAGAATTGATCGAACCCTTTGACTTTAAAAGAATACGTGTACTTAGATTATAAGATTAAAGCTTTTGTTGTCGAACGTTGGAATGAATGAATTCACGATCAAAGCCATTCACACTTGTTGTAGCTTGGTCATTTCAACTCTTCAAATACGTAACTTAGAACTCTAACAAGCTTTACTTGGTGAGCAAGTTTTCTATCAATATAACTCGAAGTGTTTTGGATTACATTCGATAATACTTAGACTATAATGTGAGTACAATTACATCTTAAGAAGGTGAAATAGAAGCAACTAGTGGAGTTATACTACAAGAATTGATCGAACCCTTTGACTTTAAAAGAATACGTGTACTTAGATTATAAGATTAAAGCTTTTGTTGTCGAACGTTGGAATGAATGAATTCACGATCAAAGCCATTCACACTTGTTGTAGCTTGGTCATTTCAACTCATCAAATACGTAACTTAGAACTCTAACAAGCTTTACTTGGTGAGCAAGTTTTCTATCAATATAACTCGAAGTGTTTTGGATTACATTCGATAATACTTAGACTATAATGTGAGTACAATTACATCTTAAGAAGGTGAAATAGAAGCAACTAGTGGAGTTATACTACAAGAATTGATCGAACCCTTTGACTTTAAAAGAATACGTGTACTTAGATTATAAGATTAAAGCTTTTGTTGTCGAACGTTGGAATGAATGAATTCACGATCAAAGCCATTCACACTTGTTGTAGCTTGGTCATTTCAACTCATCAAATACGTAACTTAGAACTCTAACAAGCTTTACTTGGTGAGCAAGTTTTCTATCAATATAACTCGAAGTGTTTTGGATTACATTCGATAATACTTAGACTATAATGTGAGTACAATTACATCTTAAGAAGGTGAAATAGAAGCAACTAATGGAGTTATACTACAAGAATTGATCGAACCCTTTGACTTTAAAAGAATACGTGTACTTAGATTATAAGATTAAAGCTTTTGTTGTCGAACGTTGGAATGAATGAATTCACGATCAAAGCCATTCACACTTGTTGTAGCTTGGTCATTTCAACTCTTCAAATACGTAACTTAGAACTCTAACAAGCTTTACTTGGTGAGCAAGTTTTCTATCAATATAACTCGAAGTGTTTTGGATTACATTCGATAATACTTAGACTATAATGTGAGTACAATTACATCTTAAGAAGGTGAAATAGAAGCAACTAGTGGAGTTATACTACAAGAATTGATCGAACCCTTTGACTTTAAAAGAATACGTGTACTTAGATTATAAGATTAAAGCTTTTGTTGTCGAACGTTGGAATGAATGAATTCACGATCAAAGCCATTCACACTTGTTGTAGCTTGGTCATTTCAACTCATCAAATACGTAACTTAGAACTCTAACAAGCTTTACTTGGTGAGCAAGTTTTCTATCAATATAACTCGAAGTGTTTTGGATTACATTCGATAATACTTAGACTATAATGTGAGTACAATTACATCTTAAGAAGGTGAAATAGAAGCAACTAATGGAGTTATACTACAAGAATTGATCGAACCCTTTGACTTTAAAAGAATACGTGTACTTAGATTATAAGATTAAAGCTTTTGTTGTCGAACGTTGGAATGAATGAATTCACGATCAAAGCCATTCACACTTGTTGTAGCTTGGTCATTTCAACTCATCAAATACGTAACTTAGAACTCTAACAAGCTTTACTTGGTGAGCAAGTTTTCTATCAATATAACTCGAAGTGTTTTGGATTACATTCGATAATACTTAGACTATAATGTGAGTACAATTACATCTTAAGAAGGTGAAATAGAAGCAACTAATGGAGTTATACTACAAGAATTGATCGAACCCTTTGACTTTAAAAGAATACGTGTACTTAGATTATAAGATTAAAGCTTTTGTTGTCGAACGTTGGAATGAATGAATTCACGATCAAAGCCATTCACACTTGTTGTAGCTTGGTCATTTCAACTCATCAAATACGTAACTTAGAACTCTAACAAGCTTTACTTGGTGAGCAAGTTTTCTATCAATATAACTCGAAGTGTTTTGGATTACATTCGATAATACTTAGACTATAATGTGAGTACAATTACATCTTAAGAAGGTGAAATAGAAGCAACTAATGGAGTTATACTACAAGAATTGATCGAACCCTTTGACTTTAAAAGAATACGTGTACTTAGATTATAAGATTAAAGCTTTTGTTGTCGAACGTTGGAATGAATGAATTCACGATCAAAGCCATTCACACTTGTTGTAGCTTGGTCATTTCAACTCATCAAATACGTAACTTAGAACTCTAACAAGCTTTACTTGGTGAGCAAGTTTTCTATCAATATAACTCGAAGTGTTTTGGATTACATTCGATAATACTTAGACTATAATGTGAGTACAATTACATCTTAAGAAGGTGAAATAGAAGCAACTAGTGGAGTTATACTACAAGAATTGATCGAACCCTTTGACTTTAAAAGAATACGTGTACTTAGATTATAAGATTAAAGCTTTTGTTGTCGAACGTTGGAATGAATGAATTCACGATCAAAGCCATTCACACTTGTTGTAGCTTGGTCATTTCAACTCATCAAATACGTAACTTAGAACTCTAACAAGCTTTACTTGGTGAGCAAGTTTTCTATCAATATAACTCGAAGTGTTTTGGATTACATTCGATAATACTTAGACTATAATGTGAGTACAATTACATCTTAAGAAGGTGAAATAGAAGCAACTAATGGAGTTATACTACAAGAATTGATCGAACCCTTTGACTTTAAAAGAATACGTGTACTTAGATTATAAGATTAAAGCTTTTGTTGTCGAACGTTGGAATGAATGAATTCACGATCAAAGCCATTCACACTTGTTGTAGCTTGGTCATTTCAACTCTTCAAATACGTAACTTAGAACTCTAACAAGCTTTACTTGGTGAGCAAGTTTTCTATCAATATAACTCGAAGTGTTTTGGATTACATTCGATAATACTTAGACTATAATGTGAGTACAATTACATCTTAAGAAGGTGAAATAGAAACAACTAGTGGAGTTATACTACAAGAATTGATCGAACCCTTTGACTTTAAAAGAATACGTGTACTTAGATTATAAGATTAAAGCTTTTGTTGTCGAACGTTGGAATGAATGAATTCACGATCAAAGCCATTCACACTTGTTGTAGCTTGGTCATTTCAACTCATCAAATACGTAACTTAGAACTCTAACAAGCTTTACTTGGTGAGCAAGTTTTCTATCAATATAACTCGAAGTGTTTTGGATTACATTCGATAATACTTAGACTATAATGTGAGTACAATTACATCTTAAGAAGGTGAAATAGAAGCAACTAATGGAGTTATACTACAAGAATTGATCGAACCCTTTGACTTTAAAAGAATACGTGTACTTAGATTATAAGATTAAAGCTTTTGTTGTCGAACGTTGGAATGAATGAATTCACGATCAAAGCCATTCACACTTGTTGTAGCTTGGTCATTTCAACTCATCAAATACGTAACTTAGAACTCTAACAAGCTTTACTTGGTGAGCAAGTTTTCTATCAATATAACTCGAAGTGTTTTGGATTACATTCGATAATACTTAGACTATAATGTGAGTACAATTACATCTTAAGAAGGTGAAATAGAAGCAACTAATCGAGTTATACTACAAGAATTGATCGAACCCTTTGACTTTAAAAGAATACGTGTACTTAGATTATAAGATTAAAGCTTTTGTTGTCGAACGTTGGAATGAATGAATTCACGATCAAAGCCATTCACACTTGTTGTAGCTTGGTCATTTCAACTCTTCAAATACGTAACTTAGAACTCTAACAAGCTTTACTTGGTGAGCAAGTTTTCTATCAATATAACTCGAAGTGTTTTGGATTACATTCGATAATACTTAGACTATAATGTGAGTACAATTACATCTTAAGAAGGTGAAATAGAAGCAACTAGTGGAGTTATACTACAAGAATTGATCGAACCCTTTGACTTTAAAAGAATACGTGTACTTAGATTATAAGATTAAAGCTTTTGTTGTCGAACGTTGGAATGAATGAATTCACGATCAAAGCCATTCACACTTGTTGTAGCTTGGTCATTTCAACTCATCAAATACGTAACTTAGAACTCTAACAAGCTTTACTTGGTGAGCAAGTTTTCTATCAATATAACTCGAAGTGTTTTGGATTACATTCGATAATACTTAGACTATAATGTGAGTACAATTACATCTTAAGAAGGTGAAATAGAAGCAACTAATGGAGTTATACTACAAGAATTGATCGAACCCTTTGACTTTAAAAGAATACGTGTACTTAGATTATAAGATTAAAGCTTTTGTTGTCGAACGTTGGAATGAATGAATTCACGATCAAAGCCATTCACACTTGTTGTAGCTTGGTCATTTCAACTCTTCAAATACGTAACTTAGAACTCTAACAAGCTTTACTTGGTGAGCAAGTTTTCTATCAATATAACTCGAAGTGTTTTGGATTACATTCGATAATACTTAGACTATAATGTGAGTACAATTACATCTTAAGAAGGTGAAATAGAAGCAACTAGTGGAGTTATACTACAAGAATTGATCGAACCCTTTGACTTTAAAAGAATACGTGTACTTAGATTATAAGATTAAAGCTTTTGTTGTCGAACGTTGGAATGAATGAATTCACGATCAAAGCCATTCACACTTGTTGTAGCTTGGTCATTTCAACTCTTCAAATACGTAACTTAGAACTCTAACAAGCTTTACTTGGTGAGCAAGTTTTCTATCAATATAACTCGAAGTGTTTTGGATTACATTCGATAATACTTAGACTATAATGTGAGTACAATTACATCTTAAGAAGGTGAAATAGAAACAACTAGTGGAGTTATACTACAAGAATTGATCGAACCCTTTGACTTTAAAAGAATACGTGTACTTAGATTATAAGATTAAAGCTTTTGTTGTCGAACGTTGGAATGAATGAATTCACGATCAAAGCCATTCACACTTGTTGTAGCTTGGTCATTTCAACTCATCAAATACGTAACTTAGAACTCTAACAAGCTTTACTTGGTGAGCAAGTTTTCTATCAATATAACTCGAAGTGTTTTGGATTACATTCGATAATACTTAGACTATAATGTGAGTACAATTACATCTTAAGAAGGTGAAATAGAAGCAACTAATGGAGTTATACTACAAGAATTGATCGAACCCTTTGACTTTAAAAGAATACGTGTACTTAGATTATAAGATTAAAGCTTTTGTTGTCGAACGTTGGAATGAATGAATTCACGATCAAAGCCATTCACACTTGTTGTAGCTTGGTCATTTCAACTCATCAAATACGTAACTTAGAACTCTAACAAGCTTTACTTGGTGAGCAAGTTTTCTATCAATATAACTCGAAGTGTTTTGGATTACATTCGATAATACTTAGACTATAATGTGAGTACAATTACATCTTAAGAAGGTGAAATAGAAGCAACTAATGGAGTTATACTACAAGAATTGATCGAACCCTTTGACTTTAAAAGAATACGTGTACTTAGATTATAAGATTAAAGCTTTTGTTGTCGAACGTTGGAATGAATGAATTCACGATCAAAGCCATTCACACTTGTTGTAGCTTGGTCATTTCAACTCATCAAATACGTAACTTAGAACTCTAACAAGCTTTACTTGGTGAGCAAGTTTTCTATCAATATAACTCGAAGTGTTTTGGATTACATTCGATAATACTTAGACTATAATGTGAGTACAATTACATCTTAAGAAGGTGAAATAGAAGCAACTAATGGAGTTATACTACAAGAATTGATCGAACCCTTTGACTTTAAAAGAATACGTGTACTTAGATTATAAGATTAAAGCTTTTGTTGTCGAACGTTGGAATGAATGAATTCACGATCAAAGCCATTCACACTTGTTGTAGCTTGGTCATTTCAACTCATCAAATACGTAACTTAGAACTCTAACAAGCTTTACTTGGTGAGCAAGTTTTCTATCAATATAACTCGAAGTGTTTTGGATTACATTCGATAATACTTAGACTATAATGTGAGTACAATTACATCTTAAGAAGGTGAAATAGAAGCAACTAATGGAGTTATACTACAAGAATTGATCGAACCCTTTGACTTTAAAAGAATACGTGTACTTAGATTATAAGATTAAAGCTTTTGTTGTCGAACGTTGGAATGAATGAATTCACGATCAAAGCCATTCACACTTGTTGTAGCTTGGTCATTTCAACTCATCAAATACGTAACTTAGAACTCTAACAAGCTTTACTTGGTGAGCAAGTTTTCTATCAATATAACTCGAAGTGTTTTGGATTACATTCGATAATACTTAGACTATAATGTGAGTACAATTACATCTTAAGAAGGTGAAATAGAAGCAACTAATGGAGTTATACTACAAGAATTGATCGAACCCTTTGACTTTAAAAGAATACGTGTACTTAGATTATAAGATTAAAGCTTTTGTTGTCGAACGTTGGAATGAATGAATTCACGATCAAAGCCATTCACACTTGTTGTAGCTTGGTCATTTCAACTCATCAAATACGTAACTTAGAACTCTAACAAGCTTTACTTGGTGAGCAAGTTTTCTATCAATATAACTCGAAGTGTTTTGGATTACATTCGATAATACTTAGACTATAATGTGAGTACAATTACATCTTAAGAAGGTGAAATAGAAGCAACTAGTGGAGTTATACTACAAGAATTGATCGAACCCTTTGACTTTAAAAGAATACGTGTACTTAGATTATAAGATTAAAGCTTTTGTTGTCGAACGTTGGAATGAATGAATTCACGATCAAAGCCATTCACACTTGTTGTAGCTTGGTCATTTCAACTCATCAAATACGTAACTTAGAACTCTAACAAGCTTTACTTGGTGAGCAAGTTTTCTATCAATATAACTCGAAGTGTTTTGGATTACATTCGATAATACTTAGACTATAATGTGAGTACAATTACATCTTAAGAAGGTGAAATAGAAGCAACTAATGGAGTTATACTACAAGAATTGATCGAACCCTTTGACTTTAAAAGAATACGTGTACTTAGATTATAAGATTAAAGCTTTTGTTGTCGAACGTTGGAATGAATGAATTCACGATCAAAGCCATTCACACTTGTTGTAGCTTGGTCATTTCAACTCATCAAATACGTAACTTAGAACTCTAACAAGCTTTACTTGGTGAGCAAGTTTTCTATCAATATAACTCGAAGTGTTTTGGATTACATTCGATAATACTTAGACTATAATGTGAGTACAATTACATCTTAAGAAGGTGAAATAGAAGCAACTAATGGAGTTATACTACAAGAATTGATCGAACCCTTTGACTTTAAAAGAATACGTGTACTTAGATTATAAGATTAAAGCTTTTGTTGTCGAACGTTGGAATGAATGAATTCACGATCAAAGCCATTCACACTTGTTGTAGCTTGGTCATTTCAACTCTTCAAATACGTAACTTAGAACTCTAACAAGCTTTACTTGGTGAGCAAGTTTTCTATCAATATAACTCGAAGTGTTTTGGATTACATTCGATAATACTTAGACTATAATGTGAGTACAATTACATCTTAAGAAGGTGAAATAGAAGCAACTAATGGAGTTATACTACAAGAATTGATCGAACCCTTTGACTTTAAAAGAATACGTGTACTTAGATTATAAGATTAAAGCTTTTGTTGTCGAACGTTGGAATGAATGAATTCACGATCAAAGCCATTCACACTTGTTGTAGCTTGGTCATTTCAACTCATCAAATACGTAACTTAGAACTCTAACAAGCTTTACTTGGTGAGCAAGTTTTCTATCAATATAACTCGAAGTGTTTTGGATTACATTCGATAATACTTAGACTATAATGTGAGTACAATTACATCTTAAGAAGGTGAAATAGAAGCAACTAATGGAGTTATACTACAAGAATTGATCGAACCCTTTGACTTTAAAAGAATACGTGTACTTAGATTATAAGATTAAAGCTTTTGTTGTCGAACGTTGGAATGAATGAATTCACGATCAAAGCCATTCACACTTGTTGTAGCTTGGTCATTTCAACTCTTCAAATACGTAACTTAGAACTCTAACAAGCTTTACTTGGTGAGCAAGTTTTCTATCAATATAACTCGAAGTGTTTTGGATTACATTCGATAATACTTAGACTATAATGTGAGTACAATTACATCTTAAGAAGGTGAAATAGAAGCAACTAATGGAGTTATACTACAAGAATTGATCGAACCCTTTGACTTTAAAAGAATACGTGTACTTAGATTATAAGATTAAAGCTTTTGTTGTCGAACGTTGGAATGAATGAATTCACGATCAAAGCCATTCACACTTGTTGTAGCTTGGTCATTTCAACTCATCAAATACGTAACTTAGAACTCTAACAAGCTTTACTTGGTGAGCAAGTTTTCTATCAATATAACTCGAAGTGTTTTGGATTACATTCGATAATACTTAGACTATAATGTGAGTACAATTACATCTTAAGAAGGTGAAATAGAAGCAACTAATGGAGTTATACTACAAGAATTGATCGAACCCTTTGACTTTAAAAGAATACGTGTACTTAGATTATAAGATTAAAGCTTTTGTTGTCGAACGTTGGAATGAATGAATTCACGATCAAAGCCATTCACACTTGTTGTAGCTTGGTCATTTCAACTCATCAAATACGTAACTTAGAACTCTAACAAGCTTTACTTGGTGAGCAAGTTTTCTATCAATATAACTCGAAGTGTTTTGGATTACATTCGATAATACTTAGACTATAATGTGAGTACAATTACATCTTAAGAAGGTGAAATAGAAGCAACTAATGGAGTTATACTACAAGAATTGATCGAACCCTTTGACTTTAAAAGAATACGTGTACTTAGATTATAAGATTAAAGCTTTTGTTGTCGAACGTTGGAATGAATGAATTCACGATCAAAGCCATTCACACTTGTTGTAGCTTGGTCATTTCAACTCATCAAATACGTAACTTAGAACTCTAACAAGCTTTACTTGGTGAGCAAGTTTTCTATCAATATAACTCGAAGTGTTTTGGATTACATTCGATAATACTTAGACTATAATGTGAGTACAATTACATCTTAAGAAGGTGAAATAGAAGCAACTAATGGAGTTATACTACAAGAATTGATCGAACCCTTTGACTTTAAAAGAATACGTGTACTTAGATTATAAGATTAAAGCTTTTGTTGTCGAACGTTGGAATGAATGAATTCACGATCAAAGCCATTCACACTTGTTGTAGCTTGGTCATTTCAACTCTTCAAATACGTAACTTAGAACTCTAACAAGCTTTACTTGGTGAGCAAGTTTTCTATCAATATAACTCGAAGTGTTTTGGATTACATTCGATAATACTTAGACTATAATGTGAGTACAATTACATCTTAAGAAGGTGAAATAGAAGCAACTAATGGAGTTATACTACAAGAATTGATCGAACCCTTTGACTTTAAAAGAATACGTGTACTTAGATTATAAGATTAAAGCTTTTGTTGTCGAACGTTGGAATGAATGAATTCACGATCAAAGCCATTCACACTTGTTGTAGCTTGGTCATTTCAACTCTTCAAATACGTAACTTAGAACTCTAACAAGCTTTACTTGGTGAGCAAGTTTTCTATCAATATAACTCGAAGTGTTTTGGATTACATTCGATAATACTTAGACTATAATGTGAGTACAATTACATCTTAAGAAGGTGAAATAGAAGCAACTAATGGAGTTATACTACAAGAATTGATCGAACCCTTTGACTTTAAAAGAATACGTGTACTTAGATTATAAGATTAAAGCTTTTGTTGTCGAACGTTGGAATGAATGAATTCACGATCAAAGCCATTCACACTTGTTGTAGCTTGGTCATTTCAACTCTTCAAATACGTAACTTAGAACTCTAACAAGCTTTACTTGGTGAGCAAGTTTTCTATCAATATAACTCGAAGTGTTTTGGATTACATTCGATAATACTTAGACTATAATGTGAGTACAATTACATCTTAAGAAGGTGAAATAGAAGCAACTAGTGGAGTTATACTACAAGAATTGATCGAACCCTTTGACTTTAAAAGAATACGTGTACTTAGATTATAAGATTAAAGCTTTTGTTGTCGAACGTTGGAATGAATGAATTCACGATCAAAGCCATTCACACTTGTTGTAGCTTGGTCATTTCAACTCTTCAAATACGTAACTTAGAACTCTAACAAGCTTTACTTGGTGAGCAAGTTTTCTATCAATATAACTCGAAGTGTTTTGGATTACATTCGATAATACTTAGACTATAATGTGAGTACAATTACATCTTAAGAAGGTGAAATAGAAGCAACTAATGGAGTTATACTACAAGAATTGATCGAACCCTTTGACTTTAAAAGAATACGTGTACTTAGATTATAAGATTAAAGCTTTTGTTGTCGAACGTTGGAATGAATGAATTCACGATCAAAGCCATTCACACTTGTTGTAGCTTGGTCATTTCAACTCATCAAATACGTAACTTAGAACTCTAACAAGCTTTACTTGGTGAGCAAGTTTTCTATCAATATAACTCGAAGTGTTTTGGATTACATTCGATAATACTTAGACTATAATGTGAGTACAATTACATCTTAAGAAGGTGAAATAGAAGCAACTAATGGAGTTATACTACAAGAATTGATCGAACCCTTTGACTTTAAAAGAATACGTGTACTTAGATTATAAGATTAAAGCTTTTGTTGTCGAACGTTGGAATGAATGAATTCACGATCAAAGCCATTCACACTTGTTGTAGCTTGGTCATTTCAACTCTTCAAATACGTAACTTAGAACTCTAACAAGCTTTACTTGGTGAGCAAGTTTTCTATCAATATAACTCGAAGTGTTTTGGATTACATTCGATAATACTTAGACTATAATGTGAGTACAATTACATCTTAAGAAGGTGAAATAGAAACAACTAGTGGAGTTATACTACAAGAATTGATCGAACCCTTTGACTTTAAAAGAATACGTGTACTTAGATTATAAGATTAAAGCTTTTGTTGTCGAACGTTGGAATGAATGAATTCACGATCAAAGCCATTCACACTTGTTGTAGCTTGGTCATTTCAACTCATCAAATACGTAACTTAGAACTCTAACAAGCTTTACTTGGTGAGCAAGTTTTCTATCAATATAACTCGAAGTGTTTTGGATTACATTCGATAATACTTAGACTATAATGTGAGTACAATTACATCTTAAGAAGGTGAAATAGAAGCAACTAATGGAGTTATACTACAAGAATTGATCGAACCCTTTGACTTTAAAAGAATACGTGTACTTAGATTATAAGATTAAAGCTTTTGTTGTCGAACGTTGGAATGAATGAATTCACGATCAAAGCCATTCACACTTGTTGTAGCTTGGTCATTTCAACTCTTCAAATACGTAACTTAGAACTCTAACAAGCTTTACTTGGTGAGCAAGTTTTCTATCAATATAACTCGAAGTGTTTTGGATTACATTCGATAATACTTAGACTATAATGTGAGTACAATTACATCTTAAGAAGGTGAAATAGAAGCAACTAGTGGAGTTATACTACAAGAATTGATCGAACCCTTTGACTTTAAAAGAATACGTGTACTTAGATTATAAGATTAAAGCTTTTGTTGTCGAACGTTGGAATGAATGAATTCACGATCAAAGCCATTCACACTTGTTGTAGCTTGGTCATTTCAACTCTTCAAATACGTAACTTAGAACTCTAACAAGCTTTACTTGGTGAGCAAGTTTTCTATCAATATAACTCGAAGTGTTTTGGATTACATTCGATAATACTTAGACTATAATGTGAGTACAATTACATCTTAAGAAGGTGAAATAGAAACAACTAGTGGAGTTATACTACAAGAATTGATCGAACCCTTTGACTTTAAAAGAATACGTGTACTTAGATTATAAGATTAAAGCTTTTGTTGTCGAACGTTGGAATGAATGAATTCACGATCAAAGCCATTCACACTTGTTGTAGCTTGGTCATTTCAACTCATCAAATACGTAACTTAGAACTCTAACAAGCTTTACTTGGTGAGCAAGTTTTCTATCAATATAACTCGAAGTGTTTTGGATTACATTCGATAATACTTAGACTATAATGTGAGTACAATTACATCTTAAGAAGGTGAAATAGAAGCAACTAATGGAGTTATACTACAAGAATTGATCGAACCCTTTGACTTTAAAAGAATACGTGTACTTAGATTATAAGATTAAAGCTTTTGTTGTCGAACGTTGGAATGAATGAATTCACGATCAAAGCCATTCACACTTGTTGTAGCTTGGTCATTTCAACTCTTCAAATACGTAACTTAGAACTCTAACAAGCTTTACTTGGTGAGCAAGTTTTCTATCAATATAACTCGAAGTGTTTTGGATTACATTCGATAATACTTAGACTATAATGTGAGTACAATTACATCTTAAGAAGGTGAAATAGAAGCAACTAATGGAGTTATACTACAAGAATTGATCGAACCCTTTGACTTTAAAAGAATACGTGTACTTAGATTATAAGATTAAAGCTTTTGTTGTCGAACGTTGGAATGAATGAATTCACGATCAAAGCCATTCACACTTGTTGTAGCTTGGTCATTTCAACTCATCAAATACGTAACTTAGAACTCTAACAAGCTTTACTTGGTGAGCAAGTTTTCTATCAATATAACTCGAAGTGTTTTGGATTACATTCGATAATACTTAGACTATAATGTGAGTACAATTACATCTTAAGAAGGTGAAATAGAAGCAACTAATGGAGTTATACTACAAGAATTGATCGAACCCTTTGACTTTAAAAGAATACGTGTACTTAGATTATAAGATTAAAGCTTTTGTTGTCGAACGTTGGAATGAATGAATTCACGATCAAAGCCATTCACACTTGTTGTAGCTTGGTCATTTCAACTCTTCAAATACGTAACTTAGAACTCTAACAAGCTTTACTTGGTGAGCAAGTTTTCTATCAATATAACTCGAAGTGTTTTGGATTACATTCGATAATACTTAGACTATAATGTGAGTACAATTACATCTTAAGAAGGTGAAATAGAAGCAACTAATGGAGTTATACTACAAGAATTGATCGAACCCTTTGACTTTAAAAGAATACGTGTACTTAGATTATAAGATTAAAGCTTTTGTTGTCGAACGTTGGAATGAATGAATTCACGATCAAAGCCATTCACACTTGTTGTAGCTTGGTCATTTCAACTCTTCAAATACGTAACTTAGAACTCTAACAAGCTTTACTTGGTGAGCAAGTTTTCTATCAATATAACTCGAAGTGTTTTGGATTACATTCGATAATACTTAGACTATAATGTGAGTACAATTACATCTTAAGAAGGTGAAATAGAAACAACTAGTGGAGTTATACTACAAGAATTGATCGAACCCTTTGACTTTAAAAGAATACGTGTACTTAGATTATAAGATTAAAGCTTTTGTTGTCGAACGTTGGAATGAATGAATTCACGATCAAAGCCATTCACACTTGTTGTAGCTTGGTCATTTCAACTCTTCAAATACGTAACTTAGAACTCTAACAAGCTTTACTTGGTGAGCAAGTTTTCTATCAATATAACTCGAAGTGTTTTGGATTACATTCGATAATACTTAGACTATAATGTGAGTACAATTACATCTTAAGAAGGTGAAATAGAAGCAACTAGTGGAGTTATACTACAAGAATTGATCGAACCCTTTGACTTTAAAAGAATACGTGTACTTAGATTATAAGATTAAAGCTTTTGTTGTCGAACGTTGGAATGAATGAATTCACGATCAAAGCCATTCACACTTGTTGTAGCTTGGTCATTTCAACTCATCAAATACGTAACTTAGAACTCTAACAAGCTTTACTTGGTGAGCAAGTTTTCTATCAATATAACTCGAAGTGTTTTGGATTACATTCGATAATACTTAGACTATAATGTGAGTACAATTACATCTTAAGAAGGTGAAATAGAAGCAACTAATGGAGTTATACTACAAGAATTGATCGAACCCTTTGACTTTAAAAGAATACGTGTACTTAGATTATAAGATTAAAGCTTTTGTTGTCGAACGTTGGAATGAATGAATTCACGATCAAAGCCATTCACACTTGTTGTAGCTTGGTCATTTCAACTCTTCAAATACGTAACTTAGAACTCTAACAAGCTTTACTTGGTGAGCAAGTTTTCTATCAATATAACTCGAAGTGTTTTGGATTACATTCGATAATACTTAGACTATAATGTGAGTACAATTACATCTTAAGAAGGTGAAATAGAAGCAACTAATGGAGTTATACTACAAGAATTGATCGAACCCTTTGACTTTAAAAGAATACGTGTACTTAGATTATAAGATTAAAGCTTTTGTTGTCGAACGTTGGAATGAATGAATTCACGATCAAAGCCATTCACACTTGTTGTAGCTTGGTCATTTCAACTCATCAAATACGTAACTTAGAACTCTAACAAGCTTTACTTGGTGAGCAAGTTTTCTATCAATATAACTCGAAGTGTTTTGGATTACATTCGATAATACTTAGACTATAATGTGAGTACAATTACATCTTAAGAAGGTGAAATAGAAGCAACTAATGGAGTTATACTACAAGAATTGATCGAACCCTTTGACTTTAAAAGAATACGTGTACTTAGATTATAAGATTAAAGCTTTTGTTGTCGAACGTTGGAATGAATGAATTCACGATCAAAGCCATTCACACTTGTTGTAGCTTGGTCATTTCAACTCATCAAATACGTAACTTAGAACTCTAACAAGCTTTACTTGGTGAGCAAGTTTTCTATCAATATAACTCGAAGTGTTTTGGATTACATTCGATAATACTTAGACTATAATGTGAGTACAATTACATCTTAAGAAGGTGAAATAGAAGCAACTAGTGGAGTTATACTACAAGAATTGATCGAACCCTTTGACTTTAAAAGAATACGTGTACTTAGATTATAAGATTAAAGCTTTTGTTGTCGAACGTTGGAATGAATGAATTCACGATCAAAGCCATTCACACTTGTTGTAGCTTGGTCATTTCAACTCTTCAAATACGTAACTTAGAACTCTAACAAGCTTTACTTGGTGAGCAAGTTTTCTATCAATATAACTCGAAGTGTTTTGGATTACATTCGATAATACTTAGACTATAATGTGAGTACAATTACATCTTAAGAAGGTGAAATAGAAACAACTAGTGGAGTTATACTACAAGAATTGATCGAACCCTTTGACTTTAAAAGAATACGTGTACTTAGATTATAAGATTAAAGCTTTTGTTGTCGAACGTTGGAATGAATGAATTCACGATCAAAGCCATTCACACTTGTTGTAGCTTGGTCATTTCAACTCTTCAAATACGTAACTTAGAACTCTAACAAGCTTTACTTGGTGAGCAAGTTTTCTATCAATATAACTCGAAGTGTTTTGGATTACATTCGATAATACTTAGACTATAATGTGAGTACAATTACATCTTAAGAAGGTGAAATAGAAGCAACTAGTGGAGTTATACTACAAGAATTGATCGAACCCTTTGACTTTAAAAGAATACGTGTACTTAGATTATAAGATTAAAGCTTTTGTTGTCGAACGTTGGAATGAATGAATTCACGATCAAAGCCATTCACACTTGTTGTAGCTTGGTCATTTCAACTCTTCAAATACGTAACTTAGAACTCTAACAAGCTTTACTTGGTGAGCAAGTTTTCTATCAATATAACTCGAAGTGTTTTGGATTACATTCGATAATACTTAGACTATAATGTGAGTACAATTACATCTTAAGAAGGTGAAATAGAAACAACTAGTGGAGTTATACTACAAGAATTGATCGAACCCTTTGACTTTAAAAGAATACGTGTACTTAGATTATAAGATTAAAGCTTTTGTTGTCGAACGTTGGAATGAATGAATTCACGATCAAAGCCATTCACACTTGTTGTAGCTTGGTCATTTCAACTCATCAAATACGTAACTTAGAACTCTAACAAGCTTTACTTGGTGAGCAAGTTTTCTATCAATATAACTCGAAGTGTTTTGGATTACATTCGATAATACTTAGACTATAATGTGAGTACAATTACATCTTAAGAAGGTGAAATAGAAGCAACTAATGGAGTTATACTACAAGAATTGATCGAACCCTTTGACTTTAAAAGAATACGTGTACTTAGATTATAAGATTAAAGCTTTTGTTGTCGAACGTTGGAATGAATGAATTCACGATCAAAGCCATTCACACTTGTTGTAGCTTGGTCATTTCAACTCTTCAAATACGTAACTTAGAACTCTAACAAGCTTTACTTGGTGAGCAAGTTTTCTATCAATATAACTCGAAGTGTTTTGGATTACATTCGATAATACTTAGACTATAATGTGAGTACAATTACATCTTAAGAAGGTGAAATAGAAGCAACTAATGGAGTTATACTACAAGAATTGATCGAACCCTTTGACTTTAAAAGAATACGTGTACTTAGATTATAAGATTAAAGCTTTTGTTGTCGAACGTTGGAATGAATGAATTCACGATCAAAGCCATTCACACTTGTTGTAGCTTGGTCATTTCAACTCATCAAATACGTAACTTAGAACTCTAACAAGCTTTACTTGGTGAGCAAGTTTTCTATCAATATAACTCGAAGTGTTTTGGATTACATTCGATAATACTTAGACTATAATGTGAGTACAATTACATCTTAAGAAGGTGAAATAGAAGCAACTAATGGAGTTATACTACAAGAATTGATCGAACCCTTTGACTTTAAAAGAATATGTGTACTTAGATTATAAGATTAAAGCTTTTGTTGTCGAACGTTGGAATGAATGAATTCACGATCAAAGCCATTCACACTTGTTGTAGCTTGGTCATTTCAACTCTTCAAATACGTAACTTAGAACTCTAACAAGCTTTACTTGGTGAGCAAGTTTTCTATCAATATAACTCGAAGTGTTTTGGATTACATTCGATAATACTTAGACTATAATGTGAGTACAATTACATCTTAAGAAGGTGAAATAGAAACAACTAGTGGAGTTATACTACAAGAATTGATCGAACCCTTTGACTTTAAAAGAATACGTGTACTTAGATTATAAGATTAAAGCTTTTGTTGTCGAACGTTGGAATGAATGAATTCACGATCAAAGCCATTCACACTTGTTGTAGCTTGGTCATTTCAACTCATCAAATACGTAACTTAGAACTCTAACAAGCTTTACTTGGTGAGCAAGTTTTCTATCAATATAACTCGAAGTGTTTTGGATTACATTCGATAATACTTAGACTATAATGTGAGTACAATTACATCTTAAGAAGGTGAAATAGAAACAACTAGTGGAGTTATACTACAAGAATTGATCGAACCCTTTGACTTTAAAAGAATACGTGTACTTAGATTATAAGATTAAAGCTTTTGTTGTCGAACGTTGGAATGAATGAATTCACGATCAAAGCCATTCACACTTGTTGTAGCTTGGTCATTTCAACTCTTCAAATACGTAACTTAGAACTCTAACAAGCTTTACTTGGTGAGCAAGTTTTCTATCAATATAACTCGAAGTGTTTTGGATTACATTCGATAATACTTAGACTATAATGTGAGTACAATTACATCTTAAGAAGGTGAAATAGAAACAACTAGTGGAGTTATACTACAAGAATTGATCGAACCCTTTGACTTTAAAAGAATACGTGTACTTAGATTATAAGATTAAAGCTTTTGTTGTCGAACGTTGGAATGAATGAATTCACGATCAAAGCCATTCACACTTGTTGTAGCTTGGTCATTTCAACTCTTCAAATACGTAACTTAGAACTCTAACAAGCTTTACTTGGTGAGCAAGTTTTCTATCAATATAACTCGAAGTGTTTTGGATTACATTCGATAATACTTAGACTATAATGTGAGTACAATTACATCTTAAGAAGGTGAAATAGAAACAACTAGTGGAGTTATACTACAAGAATTGATCGAACCCTTTGACTTTAAAAGAATACGTGTACTTAGATTATAAGATTAAAGCTTTTGTTGTCGAACGTTGGAATGAATGAATTCACGATCAAAGCCATTCACACTTGTTGTAGCTTGGTCATTTCAACTCATCAAATACGTAACTTAGAACTCTAACAAGCTTTACTTGGTGAGCAAGTTTTCTATCAATATAACTCGAAGTGTTTTGGATTACATTCGATAATACTTAGACTATAATGTGAGTACAATTACATCTTAAGAAGGTGAAATAGAAGCAACTAATGGAGTTATACTACAAGAATTGATCGAACCCTTTGACTTTAAAAGAATACGTGTACTTAGATTATAAGATTAAAGCTTTTGTTGTCGAACGTTGGAATGAATGAATTCACGATCAATGTCATTCACACTTATTTTAGCTTTGTCATTTCAACTCTTCAAATACGTAACTTAGAACTCTAACAAGCTTTACTTGGTGAGCAAGTTTTCTATCAATATAACTCGAAGTGTTTTGGATTACATTCGATAATACTTAGACTATAATGTGAGTACAATTACATCTTAAGAAGGTGAAATAGAAGCAACTAATGGAGTTATACTACAAGAATTGATCGAACCCTTTGACTTTAAAAGAATACGTGTACTTAGATTATAAGATTAAAGCTTTTGTTGTCGAACGTTGGAATGAATGAATTCACGATCAAAGCCATTCACACTTGTTGTAGCTTGGTCATTTCAACTCATCAAATACGTAACTTAGAACTCTAACAAGCTTTACTTGGTGAGCAAGTTTTCTATCAATATAACTCGAAGTGTTTTGGATTACATTCGATAATACTTAGACTATAATGTGAGTACAATTACATCTTAAGAAGGTGAAATAGAAGCAACTAATGGAGTTATACTACAAGAATTGATCGAACCCTTTGACTTTAAAAGAATACGTGTACTTAGATTATAAGATTAAAGCTTTTGTTGTCGAACGTTGGAATGAATGAATTCACGATCAAAGCCATTCACACTTGTTGTAGCTTGGTCATTTCAACTCTTCAAATACGTAACTTAGAACTCTAACAAGCTTTACTTGGTGAGCAAGTTTTCTATCAATATAACTCGAAGTGTTTTGGATTACATTCGATAATACTTAGACTATAATGTGAGTACAATTACATCTTAAGAAGGTGAAATAGAAGCAACTAATGGAGTTATACTACAAGAATTGATCGAACCCTTTGACTTTAAAAGAATACGTGTACTTAGATTATAAGATTAAAGCTTTTGTTGTCGAACGTTGGAATGAATGAATTCACGATCAAAGCCATTCACACTTGTTGTAGCTTGGTCATTTCAACTCTTCAAATACGTAACTTAGAACTCTAACAAGCTTTACTTGGTGAGCAAGTTTTCTATCAATATAACTCGAAGTGTTTTGGATTACATTCGATAATACTTAGACTATAATGTGAGTACAATTACATCTTAAGAAGGTGAAATAGAAAGCAACTAGTGGAGTTATACTACAAGAATTGATCGAACCCTTTGACTTTAAAAGAATACGTGTACTTAGATTATAAGATTAAAGCTTTTGTTGTCGAACGTTGGAATGAATGAATTCACGATCAAAGCCATTCACACTTGTTGTAGCTTGGTCATTTCAACTCTTCAAATACGTAACTTAGAACTCTAACAAGCTTTACTTGGTGAGCAAGTTTTCTATCAATATAACTCGAAGTGTTTTGGATTACATTCGATAATACTTAGACTATAATGTGAGTACAATTACATCTTAAGAAGGTGAAATAGAAACAACTAGTGGAGTCATACTACAAGAATTGATCGAACCCTTTGACTTTAAAAGAATACGTGTACTTAGATTATAAGATTAAAGCTTTTGTTGTCGAACGTTGGAATGAATGAATTCACGATCAAAGCCATTCACACTTGTTGTAGCTTGGTCATTTCAACTCATCAAATACGTAACTTAGAACTCTAACAAGCTTTACTTGGTGAGCAAGTTTTCTATCAATATAACTCGAAGTGTTTTGGATTACATTCGATAATACTTAGACTATAATGTGAGTACAATTACATCTTAAGAAGGTGAAATAGAAGCAACTAATGGAGTTATACTACAAGAATTGATCGAACCCTTTGACTTTAAAAGAATACGTGTACTTAGATTATAAGATTAAAGCTTTTGTTGTCGAACGTTGGAATGAATGAATTCACGATCAAAGCCATTCACACTTGTTGTAGCTTGGTCATTTCAACTCATCAAATACGTAACTTAGAACTCTAACAAGCTTTACTTGGTGAGCAAGTTTTCTATCAATATAACTCGAAGTGTTTTGGATTACATTCGATAATACTTAGACTATAATGTGAGTACAATTACATCTTAAGAAGGTGAAATAGAAGCAACTAATGGAGTTATACTACAAGAATTGATCGAACCCTTTGACTTTAAAAGAATACGTGTACTTAGATTATAAGATTAAAGCTTTTGTTGTCGAACGTTGGAATGAATGAATTCACGATCAAAGCCATTCACACTTGTTGTAGCTTGGTCATTTCAACTCTTCAAATACGTAACTTAGAACTCTAACAAGCTTTACTTGGTGAGCAAGTTTTCTATCAATATAACTCGAAGTGTTTTGGATTACATTCGATAATACTTAGACTATAATGTGAGTACAATTACATCTTAAGAAGGTGAAATAGAAGCAACTAATGGAGTTATACTACAAGAATTGATCGAACCCTTTGACTTTAAAAGAATACGTGTACTTAGATTATAAGATTAAAGCTTTTGTTGTCGAACGTTGGAATGAATGAATTCACGATCAAAGCCATTCACACTTGTTGTAGCTTGGTCATTTCAACTCTTCAAATACGTAACTTAGAACTCTAACAAGCTTTACTTGGTGAGCAAGTTTTCTATCAATATAACTCGAAGTGTTTTGGATTACATTCGATAATACTTAGACTATAATGTGAGTACAATTACATCTTAAGAAGGTGAAATAGAAACAACTAATGGAGTTATACTACAAGAATTGATCGAACCCTTTGACTTTAAAAGAATACGTGTACTTAGATTATAAGATTAAAGCTTTTGTTGTCGAACGTTGGAATGAATGAATTCACGATCAAAGCCATTCACACTTGTTGTAGCTTGGTCATTTCAACTCTTCAAATACGTAACTTAGAACTCTAACAAGCTTTACTTGGTGAGCAAGTTTTCTATCAATATAACTCGAAGTGTTTTGGATTACATTCGATAATACTTAGACTATAATGTGAGTACAATTACATCTTAAGAAGGTGAAATAGAAGCAACTAATCGAGTTATACTACAAGAATTGATCGAACCCTTTGACTTTAAAAGAATACGTGTACTTAGATTATAAGATTAAAGCTTTTGTTGTCGAACGTTGGAATGAATGAATTCACGATCAAAGCCATTCACACTTGTTGTAGCTTGGTCATTTCAACTCTTCAAATACGTAACTTAGAACTCTAACAAGCTTTACTTGGTGAGCAAGTTTTCTATCAATATAACTCGAAGTGTTTTGGATTACATTCGATAATACTTAGACTATAATGTGAGTACAATTACATCTTAAGAAGGTGAAATAGAAACAACTAGTGGAGTTATACTACAAGAATTGATCGAACCCTTTGACTTTAAAAGAATACGTGTACTTAGATTATAAGATTAAAGCTTTTGTTGTCGAACGTTGGAATGAATGAATTCACGATCAAAGCCATTCACACTTGTTGTAGCTTGGTCATTTCAACTCATCAAATACGTAACTTAGAACTCTAACAAGCTTTACTTGGTGAGCAAGTTTTCTATCAATATAACTCGAAGTGTTTTGGATTACATTCGATAATACTTAGACTATAATGTGAGTACAATTACATCTTAAGAAGGTGAAATAGAAGCAACTAATGGAGTTATACTACAAGAATTGATCGAACCCTTTGACTTTAAAAGAATACGTGTACTTAGATTATAAGATTAAAGCTTTTGTTGTCGAACGTTGGAATGAATGAATTCACGATCAAAGCCATTCACACTTGTTGTAGCTTGGTCATTTCAACTCTTCAAATACGTAACTTAGAACTCTAACAAGCTTTACTTGGTGAGCAAGTTTTCTATCAATATAACTCGAAGTGTTTTGGATTACATTCGATAATACTTAGACTATAATGTGAGTACAATTACATCTTAAGAAGGTGAAATAGAAGCAACTAATGGAGTTATACTACAGGAATTGATCGAACCCTTTGACTTTAAAAGAATACGTGTACTTAGATTATAAGATTAAAGCTTTTGTTGTCGAACGTTGGAATGAATGAATTCACGATCAAAGCCATTCACACTTGTTGTAGCTTGGTCATTTCAACTCTTCAAATACGTAACTTAGAACTCTAACAAGCTTTACTTGGTGAGCAAGTTTTCTATCAATATAACTCGAAGTGTTTTGGATTACATTCGATAATACTTAGACTATAATGTGAGTACAATTACATCTTAAGAAGGTGAAATAGAAGCAACTAATGGAGTTATACTACAAGAATTGATCGAACCCTTTGACTTTAAAAGAATACGTGTACTTAGATTATAAGATTAAAGCTTTTGTTGTCGAACGTTGGAATGAATGAATTCACGATCAAAGCCATTCACACTTGTTGTAGCTTGGTCATTTCAACTCTTCAAATACGTAACTTAGAACTCTAACAAGCTTTACTTGGTGAGCAAGTTTTCTATCAATATAACTCGAAGTGTTTTGGATTACATTCGATAATACTTAGACTATAATGTGAGTACAATTACATCTTAAGAAGGTGAAATAGAAACAACTAGTGGAGTTATACTACAAGAATTGATCGAACCCTTTGACTTTAAAAGAATACGTGTACTTAGATTATAAGATTAAAGCTTTTGTTGTCGAACGTTGGAATGAATGAATTCACGATCAAAGCCATTCACACTTGTTGTAGCTTGGTCATTTCAACTCATCAAATACGTAACTTAGAACTCTAACAAGCTTTACTTGGTGAGCAAGTTTTCTATCAATATAACTCGAAGTGTTTTGGATTACATTCGATAATACTTAGACTATAATGTGAGTACAATTACATCTTAAGAAGGTGAAATAGAAGCAACTAATGGAGTTATACTACAAGAATTGATCGAACCCTTTGACTTTAAAAGAATACGTGTACTTAGATTATAAGATTAAAGCTTTTGTTGTCGAACGTTGGAATGAATGAATTCACGATCAAAGCATTCACACTTGTTGTAGCTTGGTCATTTCAACTCTTCAAATACGTAACTTAGAACTCTAACAAGCTTTACTTGGTGAGCAAGTTTTCTATCAATATAACTCGAAGTGTTTTGGATTACATTCGATAATACTTAGACTATAATGTGAGTACAATTACATCTTAAGAAGGTGAAATAGAAGCAACTAATGGAGTTATACTACAAGAATTGATCGAACCCTTTGACTTTAAAAGAATACGTGTACTTAGATTATAAGATTAAAGCTTTTGTTGTCGAACGTTGGAATGAATGAATTCACGATCAAAGCCATTCACACTTGTTGTAGCTTGGTCATTTCAACTCATCAAATACGTAACTTAGAACTCTAACAAGCTTTACTTGGTGAGCAAGTTTTCTATCAATATAACTCGAAGTGTTTTGGATTACATTCGATAATACTTAGACTATAATGTGAGTACAATTACATCTTAAGAAGGTGAAATAGAAGCAACTAGTGGAGTTATACTACAAGAATTGATCGAACCCTTTGACTTTAAAAGAATACGTGTACTTAGATTATAAGATTAAAGCTTTTGTTGTCGAACGTTGGAATGAATGAATTCACGATCAAAGCCATTCACACTTGTTGTAGCTTGGTCATTTCAACTCTTCAAATACGTAACTTAGAACTCTAACAAGCTTTACTTGGTGAGCAAGTTTTCTATCAATATAACTCGAAGTGTTTTGGATTACATTCGATAATACTTAGACTATAATGTGAGTACAATTACATCTTAAGAAGGTGAAATAGAAGCAACTAATGGAGTTATACTACAAGAATTGATCGAACCCTTTGACTTTAAAAGAATACGTGTACTTAGATTATAAGATTAAAGCTTTTGTTGTCGAACGTTGGAATGAATGAATTCACGATCAAAGCCATTCACACTTGTTGTAGCTTGGTCATTTCAACTCTTCAAATACGTAACTTAGAACTCTAACAAGCTTTACTTGGTGAGCAAGTTTTCTATCAATATAACTCGAAGTGTTTTGGATTACATTCGATAATACTTAGACTATAATGTGAGTACAATTACATCTTAAGAAGGTGAAATAGAAACAACTAGTGGAGTTATACTACAAGAATTGATCGAACCCTTTGACTTTAAAAGAATACGTGTACTTAGATTATAAGATTAAAGCTTTTGTTGTCGAACGTTGGAATGAATGAATTCACGATCAAAGCCATTCACACTTGTTGTAGCTTGGTCATTTCAACTCATCAAATACGTAACTTAGAACTCTAACAAGCTTTACTTGGTGAGCAAGTTTTCTATCAATATAACTCGAAGTGTTTTGGATTACATTCGATAATACTTAGACTATAATGTGAGTACAATTACATCTTAAGAAGGTGAAATAGAAGCAACTAATGGAGTTATACTACAAGAATGATCGAACCCTTTGACTTTAAAGAATACGTGTACTTAGATTATAAGATTAAAGCTTTTGTTGTCGAACGTTGGAATGAATGAATTCACGATCAAAGCCATTCACACTTGTTGTAGCTTGGTCATTTCAACTCTTCAAATACGTAACTTAGAACTCTAACAAGCTTTACTTGGTGAGCAAGTTTTCTATCAATATAACTCGAAGTGTTTTGGATTACATTCGATAATACTTAGACTATAATGTGAGTACAATTACATCTTAAGAAGGTGAAATAGAAGCAACTAATGGAGTTATACTACAAGAATTGATCGAACCCTTTGACTTTAAAAGAATACGTGTACTTAGATTATAAGATTAAAGCTTTTGTTGTCGAACGTTGGAATGAATGAATTCACGATCAAAGCCATTCACACTTGTTGTAGCTTGGTCATTTCAACTCTTCAAATACGTAACTTAGAACTCTAACAAGCTTTACTTGGTGAGCAAGTTTTCTATCAATATAACTCGAAGTGTTTTGGATTACATTCGATAATACTTAGACTATAATGTGAGTACAATTACATCTTAAGAAGGTGAAATAGAAGCAACTAATCGGAGTTATACTACAAGAATTGATCGAACCCTTTGACTTTAAAAGAATACGTGTACTTAGATTATAAGATTAAAGCTTTTGTTGTCGAACGTTGGAATGAATGAATTCACGATCAAAGCCATTCACACTTGTTGTAGCTTGGTCATTTCAACTCTTCAAATACGTAACTTAGAACTCTAACAAGCTTTACTTGGTGAGCAAGTTTTCTATCAATATAACTCGAAGTGTTTTGGATTACATTCGATAATACTTAGACTATAATGTGAGTACAATTACATCTTAAGAAGGTGAAATAGAAGCAACTAGTGGAGTTATACTACAAGAATTGATCGAACCCTTTGACTTTAAAAGAATACGTGTACTTAGATTATAAGATTAAAGCTTTTGTTGTCGAACGTTGGAATGAATGAATTCACGATCAAAGCCATTCACACTTGTTGTAGCTTGGTCATTTCAACTCATCAAATACGTAACTTAGAACTCTAACAAGCTTTACTTGGTGAGCAAGTTTTCTATCAATATAACTCGAAGTGTTTTGGATTACATTCGATAATACTTAGACTATAATGTGAGTACAATTACATCTTAAGAAGGTGAAATAGAAGCAACTAGTGAGTTATACTACAAGAATTGATCGAACCCTTTGACTTTAAAAGAATACGTGTACTTAGATTATAAGATTAAAGCTTTTGTTGTCGAACGTTGGAATGAATGAATTCACGATCAAAGCCATTCACACTTGTTGTAGCTTGGTCATTTCAACTCTTCAAATACGTAACTTAGAACTCTAACAAGCTTTACTTGGTGAGCAAGTTTTCTATCAATATAACTCGAAGTGTTTTGGATTACATTCGATAATACTTAGACTATAATGTGAGTACAATTACATCTTAAGAAGGTGAAATAGAAGCAACTAATCGAGTATACTACAAGAATTGATCGAACCCTTTGACTTTAAAAGAATACGTGTACTTAGATTATAAGATTAAAGCTTTTGTTGTCGAACGTTGGAATGAATGAATTCACGATCAAAGCCATTCACACTTGTTGTAGCTTGGTCATTTCAACTCATCAAATACGTAACTTAGAACTCTAACAAGCTTTACTTGGTGAGCAAGTTTTCTATCAATATAACTCGAAGTGTTTTGGATTACATTCGATAATACTTAGACTATAATGTGAGTACAATTACATCTTAAGAAGGTGAAATAGAAGCAACTAATGGAGTTATACTACAAGAATTGATCGAACCTTTGACTTTAAAAGAATACGTGTACTTAGATTATAAGATTAAGCTTTTGTTGTCGAACGTTGGAATGAATGAATTCACGATCAAAGCCATTCACACTTGTTGTAGCTTGGTCATTTCAACTCTTCAAATACGTAACTTAGAACTCTAACAAGCTTTACTTGGTGAGCAAGTTTTCTATCAATATAACTCGAAGTGTTTTGGATTACATTCGATAATACTTAGACTATAATGTGAGTACAATTACATCTTAAGAAGGTGAAATAGAAACAACTAGTGGAGTTATACTACAAGAATTGATCGAACCCTTTGACTTTAAAAGAATACGTGTACTTAGATTATAAGATTAAAGCTTTTGTTGTCGAACGTTGGAATGAATGAATTCACGATCAAAGCCATTCACACTTGTTGTAGCTTGGTCATTTCAACTCATCAAATACGTAACTTAGAACTCTAACAAGCTTTACTTGGTGAGCAAGTTTTCTATCAATATAACTCGAAGTGTTTTGGATTACATTCGATAATACTTAGACTATAATGTGAGTACAATTACATCTTAAGAAGGTGAAATAGAAGCAACTAATGGAGTTATACTACAAGAATTGATCGAACCCTTTGACTTTAAAAGAATACGTGTACTTAGATTATAAGATTAAAGCTTTTGTTGTCGAACGTTGGAATGAATGAATTCACGATCAAAGCCATTCACACTTGTTGTAGCTTGGTCATTTCAACTCTTCAAATACGTAACTTAGAACTCTAACAAGCTTTACTTGGTGAGCAAGTTTTCTATCAATATAACTCGAAGTGTTTTGGATTACATTCGATAATACTTAGACTATAATGTGAGTACAATTACATCTTAAGAAGGTGAAATAGAAACAACTAGTGGAGTTATACTACAAGAATTGATCGAACCCTTTGACTTTAAAAGAATACGTTGTACTTAGATTATAAGATTAAAGCTTTTGTTGTCGAACGTTGGAATGAATGAATTCACGATCAAAGCCATTCACACTTGTGTAGCTTGGTCATTTCAACTCTTCAAATACGTAACTTAGAACTCTAACAAGCTTTACTTGGTGAGCAAGTTTTCTATCAATATAACTCGAAGTGTTTTGGATTACATTCGATAATACTTAGACTATAATGTGAGTACAATTACATCTTAAGAAGGTGAAATAGAAGCAACTAATGGAGTTATACTACAAGAATTGATCGAACCATTTGACTTTAAAAGAATACGTGTACTTAGATTATAAGATTAAAGCTTTTGTTGTCGAACGTTGGAATGAATGAATTCACGATCAAAGCCATTCACACTTGTTGTAGCTTGGTCATTTCAACTCATCAAATACGTAACTTAGAACTCTAACAAGCTTTACTTGGTGAGCAAGTTTTCTATCAATATAACTCGAAGTGTTTTGGATTACATTCGATAATATTTAGACTATAATGTGAGTACAATTACATCTTAAGAAGGTGAAATAGAAGCAACTAATGGAGTTATACTACAGGAATTGATCGAACCCTTTGACTTTAAAAGAATACGTGTACTTAGATTATAAGATTAAAGCTTTTGTTGTCGAACGTTGGAATGAATGAATTCACGATCAAAGCCATTCACACTTGTTGTAGCTTGGTCATTTCAACTCTTCAAATACGTAACTTAGAACTCTAACAAGCTTTACTTGGTGAGCAAGTTTTCTATCAATATAACTCGAAGTGTTTTGGATTACATTCGATAATACTTAGACTATAATGTGAGTACAATTACATCTTAAGAAGGTGAAATAGAAACAACTATGGAGTTATACTACAAGAATTGATCGAACCCTTTGACTTTAAAAGAATACGTGTACTTAGATTATAAGATTAAAGCTTTTGTTGTCGAACGTTGGAATGAATGAATTCACGATCAAAGCCATTCACACTTGTTGTAGCTTGGTCATTTCAACTCTTCAAATACGTAACTTAGAACTCTAACAAGCTTTACTTGGTGAGCAAGTTTTCTATCAATATAACTCGAAGTGTTTTGGATTACATTCGATAATACTTAGACTATAATGTGAGTACAATTACATCTTAAGAAGGTGAAATAGAAACAACTAAGTGGAGTTATACTACAAGAATTGATCGAACCCTTTGACTTTAAAAGAATACGTGTACTTAGATTATAAGATTAAAGCTTTTGTTGTCGAACGTTGGAATGAATGAATTCACGATCAAAGCCATTCACACTTGTTGTAGCTTGGTCATTTCAACTCATCAAATACGTAACTTAGAACTCTAACAAGCTTTACTTGGTGAGCAAGTTTTCTATCAATATAACTCGAAGTGTTTTGGATTACATTCGATAATACTTAGACTATAATGTGAGTACAATTACATCTTAAGAAGGTGAAATAGAAACAACTAGTGGAGTTATACTACAAGAATTGATCGAACCCTTTGACTTTAAAAGAATACGTGTACTTAGATTATAAGATTAAAGCTTTTGTTGTCGAACGTTGGAATGAATGAATTCACGATCAAAGCCATTCACACTTGTTGTAGCTTGGTCATTTCAACTCATCAAATACGTAACTTAGAACTCTAACAAGCTTTACTTGGTGAGCAAGTTTTCTATCAATATAACTCGAAGTGTTTTGGATTACATTCGATAATACTTAGACTATAATGTGAGTACAATTACATCTTAAGAAGGTGAAATAGAAGCAACTATGGAGTTATACTACAAGAATTGATCGAACCCTTTGACTTTAAAAGAATACGTGTACTTAGATTATAAGATTAAAGCTTTTGTTGTCGAACGTTGGAATGAATGAATTCACGATCAAAGCCATTCACACTTGTTGTAGCTTGGTCATTTCAACTCATCAAATACGTAACTTAGAACTCTAACAAGCTTTACTTGGTGAGCAAGTTTTCTATCAATATAACTCGAAGTGTTTTGGATTACATTCGATAATACTTAGACTATAATGTGAGTACAATTACATCTTAAGAAGGTGAAATAGAAACAACTAATGGAGTTATACTACAAGAATTGATCGAACCCTTTGACTTTAAAAGAATACGTGTACTTAGATTATAAGATTAAAGCTTTTGTTGTCGAACGTTGGAATGAAGAATTCGCGATCAAAGACATTCACACTTGTTGTAGCTTGGTCATTTCAACTCTTCAAATAGTAACTTAGAACTCTAACAAGCTTTACTTGGTGAGCAAGTTTTCTATCAATATAACTCGAAGTGTTTTGGATTACATTCGATAATACTTAGACTATAATGTGAGTACAATTACATCTTAAGAAGGTGAAATAGAAGCAACTAATGGAGTTATACTACAAGAATTGATCGAACCATTTGACTTTAAAAGAATACGTTTACTTAGATTATAAGATTAAAGCTTTTGTTGTCGAACGTCGGAATGAATGAATTAGCGATCAAAGCATTCACACTTGTTTGTAGCTTGGTCATTTCAACTCATCAAATACGTAACTTAGAACTCTAACAAGCTTTACTTGGTGAGCAAGTTTTCTATCAATATAACTCGAAGTGTTTTTTGGATTACATTCGATAATACTTAGACTATAATGTGAGTACAATTACATCTTAAGAAGGTGAAATAGAAAGCAACTAGTGGAGTTCATACTACAAGAATTGATCGAACCATTTGACTTTAAAAGAATACGTGTACTTAGATTATAAGATTAAAGCTTTTGTTGTCGAACGTTGGAATGAATGAATTACGATCAAAGCCATTCACACTTGTTGTAGCTTGGTCATTTCAACTCTTCAAATACGTAACTTAGAACTCTAACAAGCTTTACTTGGTGAGCAAGTTTTCTATCAATATAACTCGAAGTGTTTTGGATTACATTCGATAATAACTTAGACTATAATGTGAGTACAATACATCTTAAGAGGTGAAATAGAAGCAACTAGTGGAGTTATACTACAAGAATTGATCGAACCCTTTGACTTTAAAAGAATACGTGACTTAGATTATAAGATTAAAGCTTTTGTTGTCGAACGTTGGAATGAATGAATTCACGATCAAAGCCATTCACACTTGTTGTAGCTTGGTCATTTCAACTCATCAAATACGTAACTTAGAACTCTAACAAGCTTTACTTGGTGAGCAAGTTTTCTATCAATATAACACGAAGTGTTTTGGATACATTCGATAATACTTAGACTATAATGTGAGTACAATTACATCTTAGGAAGGTGAAATAGAAACAACTAGTGGAGTTTACTACAAGAATTGATCGAACCCTTTGACTTTAAAAGAATACGTGTACTTAGATTATAAGATTAAAGCTTTTGTTGTCGAACGTTGGAATGAATGAATTCACGATCAAAGCATTCACACTTGTTGTAGCTTGGTCATTACAACTCATCAAATACGTAACTTAGAACTCTAACAAGCTTTACTTGGTGAGCAAGTTTTCTATCAATATAACTCGAAGTGTTTTGGATTACATTCGATAATACTTAGACTATAATGTGAGTACAATTACATCTTAAGAAGGTGAAATAGAAGCAACTAATGGAGTTATACTACAAGAATTGATCGAACCCTTTGACTTTAAAAGAATACGTGTACTTAGATTATAAGATTAAAGCTTTTGTTGTCGAACGTTGGAATGAATGAATTCACGATCAAAGCCATTCACACTTGTTGTAGCTTGGTCATTTCAACTCTTCAAATACGTAACTTAGAACTCTAACAAGCTTTACTTGGTGAGCAAGTTTTCTATCAATATAACTCGAAGTGTTTTGGATTACATTCGATAATACTTAGACTATAATGTGAGTACAATTACATCTTAGAAGGTGAAATAGAAACAACTAGTGGAGTTATACTACAAGAATTGATCGAACCCTTTGACTTTAAAAGAATACGTGTACTTAGATTATAAGATTAAAGCTTTTGTTGTCGAACGTTGGAATGAATGAATTCACGATCAAAGCCATTCACACTTGTTGTAGCTTGGTCATTTCAACTCATCAAATACGTAACTTAGAACTCTAACAAGCTTTACTTGGTGAGCAAGTTTTCTATCAATATAACTCGAAGTGTTTTGGATTACATTCGATAATACTTAGACTATAATGTGAGTACAATTACATCTTAAGAAGGTGAAATAGAAAACTAATGGAGTTATACTACAAGAATTGATCGAACCCTTTGACTTTAAAAGAATACGTGTACTTAGATTATAAGATTAAAGCTTTGTTGTCGAACGTTGGAATGAATGAATTCACGATCAAGCCATTCACACTTGTTTAGCTTGTCATTTCAACTCACTCTTCAAATACGTAACTTAGAACTCTAACAAGCTTTACTTGGTGAGCAAGTTTTCTATCAATATAACTCGAAGTGTTTTGGATTACATTCGATAATACTTAGACTATAATGTGAGTACAATTACATCTTAAGAAGGTGAAATAGAAACAACTAAGTGGAGTTATACTACAAGAATTGATCGAACCCTTTGACTTTAAAAGAATACGTGTACTTAGATTATAAGATTAAAGCTTTTGTTGTCGAACGTTGGAATGAATGAATTCACGATCAAAGCCATTCAACTTGTTGTAGCTTGGTCATTTCAACTCTCATCAAATACGTAACTTAGAACTCTAACAAGCTTTACTTGGTGAGCAAGTTTTCTATCAATATAACTCGAAGTGTTTTGGATTACATTCGATAATACTTAGACTATAATGTGAGTACAATTACATCTTAAGAAGGTGAAATAGAAGCAACTAATGGAGTTATACTACAAGAATTGATCGAACCCTTTGACTTTAAAAGAATACGTGTACTTAGATTATAAGATTTAAAGCTTTTGTTGTCGAACGTTGGAATGAATGAATTCACGATCAATGCCATTCACACTTTGTTTAGCTTTGTCATTTCAACTCTTCAAATACGTAACTTAGAACTCTAACAAGCTTTACTTGGTGAGCAAGTTTTCTATCAATATAACTCGAAGTGATTTGGATTACATTCGATAATACTTAGACTATAAATGTGAGTACAATTACATTTAGGAAGGTGAAATAGAAACAACTAGTGGAGTCATACTACAAGAATTGATCGAACCCTTTGACTTTAAAAGAATACGTGTATTTAGATTA
>JACJVH010000154.1:0-127991 GCA_028654395.1 Scutellaria barbata
ATAAGGGTTATACTATTACAACATAAATGTTATATTATTACAACATAAAGGTTTGGACTATATTACATGAATTTTTATAGTGAAAAAAGTATAAGTCATTCAGTGAAAAGGTTATGAAATATGTACATAAATGTTACACTATTACAACATAAATGTTATATTATTACAACATAAATTATTTAAAAAAAAGGCGCAGATTCGGGTTAAATTGGACCCGACCGGACCCGTATGCCCAATTACATGGATCATGACCCATGCACCTGGTACACACAAACACTACTCAAGGTCATGTCATTATTTGTGATTACATTGATTGTTCAAAAGTAAAATATCAAACTAAATGATAATTTATAATGTATAGTTTATGGTAAAAAGATTTTGTATTTATGTACAATATACCAATATGTTACCATCAAAATTAGGGGTGTGCATGCATTGATTAACCGTCCGAACCGAATTGAAACCAAAATTTTGGTTAAAATTGAAAACCTAACCAAAAATTCGATTCAGTTTTGGGTTTTTTAATTTTAGGGATTTTCGATTTGGTTTCAGTTTTTCTTTTTTTGATTAATCGAATCGAAAACCGATTTTTTTAATATTTTTTATATTTCTTCCATTGAAATATTGAATCAATTTGATTCCTAATTCTTCAATTTTCAATTTTCGCCGGTCATTAGCTACTTCCGTTCGTCTTGAAAAGACTTGAACTTTTAAAGTTTTTTAATTTAATTTATTAGTAACTTGGAATAAAATTAAAACTTAAATGTGAAATTAATTTATGATTTCAAATTTTATATAATTTTGTGTGATATGTAATTGGTATCTAGATATAACTTTAAGGAAAATAAAATAATATATATATATATATATATATTTTTTTTTTTTTTAAATTCCGATTAAAACTGAAACCGAACTGATCAGACACACTTTGGTTCAATTTTCAGTTTCAATTTCTTATTAACCAGAATTTTGCTTCGATTCGGATAAAACCAGCCGAATGAACACCCTAATCAAAATCATATTCTAGAAAAAAATTAAAATTATACTAGGCTTATCTTATTTAGATGAGATTTAGAAAATACGAATAATTGACCAACTTTTTGTGACTTTTTCTTGTTGCGTTGGTTTTGTTGCTTACTCCAACTTCTTTAGCATTTCTAATAGTTCACTAAATGCAAATGTAGTAAAGTGTTTAATGACAGTTTCATTTAAAGTTTGAAATATACAATTATAACATTTATTTAAATATCCTCAATATATTTATTTTTTACATCATACACATCTCATTTTCATCTACATTCAGAATCTCATTCCCCTTTAATTATGAAGTACAACATTTTATTATGTATCTCTCAGTGAGGTAGCACCTGAAAAACCATACTATATAAAACAACAGAATTTTACAAAATTTAATTGAAATAACCAAAATGGGATGTCAAAGAAGATCATCAAGACTTGTATTTGCTCTCATTGCCAAATTGAAAGATTTTTTTTTGAAGGGACCCATTAATAAGTGCATGGATATCAAGAGCTGAAAGATTGATTCTTGACCTTTTTTTCAAGTCTTTATTGCCAACTTAATGCCATTAAGTCCATTTCTCTGAGGCATTCATTGTTTGTTGCATATTTATGTTGATATATAGACTCTGCCACTCAAACCTTTAATAATCAAGTATGATCACAAGAGGAAAACAAGAAAACAAAGTTGAGATTATTCATGGGATTAAACATGAGTGGTGTTGTTGGATCCAGTTTGAGAAAGATTGAAGTGTATTCATATCAGCCCTGTAATGCTTCTGTGTGAACTCAAGCAGAGCTGGCCATCTGAAGTCCGGATATATCCTCGGATTGTTCGAGTCCACCAGTTCTTCCGGTGGTCTCACCACCTTCTCCTTCTTCGGACAAAGGAAAAAAGCCAGAGATTTCCTTGTCATCTCCTTGTTCACAACTGCTCTATGCAAACAGCTTTTATACCTCCCATTTGAAAGTGCCATGAATGTGTCACCTATGTTGACCACAAAAGCATCTGATTTAGGACTAATGGATCGCCATTCGTTGTCGATGAACACTTGGAGTCCACCAACTGTATCCTGGTGAAGAATGGTGAGTGATGTTGGATCACAATGAGGTCCTGTGCCTAAGGTTTGCTCTGGTCTTTGACATGGTGGATAGTAGTTCAATCTCATAATCGACTCGTTTTCTTCGAAGAACTGTTTGAAATGATTCTTTTGCACCCCCAAACTCTGCCCCAATAGTTCCATGATCTTCAGAGAGAGTGTGCTCATTGCACTGCTGTATTCTTGGTATACCTTCCTGCAAATAATTTCATCACACTTCAGAATCTTGAAAAAAGTTGCATTAGAAAATAATTAAAATGAATTCCATCATATAATAAGTACCCCAAGTGTGAAAACTCTTTCCCCAAAGTGGTATCAAAGTAGTCCTCCACAATGTGTTGACAAGAGTCCATCTCTGCTGAGTATTGGAAGGAAAGAGTTTCCTTCCACGGAAGATTTGATGAGAATCTTCCGGTGAAGCTACTCGCGTAGCCACAATGTTCGCCTTGTTTTCTGAGAGCCCTTTGCTTCTCATGAAGGGGTTGTTCGAAAAAGTGATCCATGAGACGGTGAGCATCTGATATGAGATTGGCATCGACGCCATGGTTGACAACTAGAAAGAAGCCATGCTACGACATGCTTCGTCACGAGGAAGGATGCTTGTGTGGAGGCAGTGGGGTCACGGCGAGGAGGCACCGAGGTCGATGAGCGGGACGTGGAGCTCCGGCGGGTTGGGATCACTAGGCCTCTCATGATCAGGCCATATTGAATTGGATGGTATGTTGAATTGGTGTTTCAACCACTGTTGCATCAAAAGATTAGTGACCCTGTTTGGTTGTGAGTAATTGTGTTTGGGCGGGCTCACTTGTGATTGTACTCATTGCATGAAAATCTGTACTAGTAAGTTTTTGTCTGGGGGATTTATATAGGAATTGTGTGGATAGAAAGAAGGATTGTGTTAAAGGAAAAGCCAAACAGGCGCTTATTGAGGAAATATGTTAACAAAAATTGGTATCTTTATAGTCATTAGTGATAAAAAAGGGATTATTTGCAAGGAAGGACTCGGTGAGAAGTCTTTGCAAATGAGGGCTCCTACTTGTATTAATTGAGGGGACGCTCAATCATCTTTTGTCTTTTTCAATATCGATATAAAAGCGTTTCCCAATGGCTTTTGACGTTTCTCTTGGTAGGGCTGCCTAAATTTTTGTTTTCAAACAGGAATTATTTGTATAATTAATTATTTTGCTTCGCTACTACGTTAATTTTATTTTTTCAGAAAATTATATTATCTTCGTATTCTTATTTTAATGCCTACTTATCTTCTCTGGGTAAAGTGCACGAAACCTCTTTAAATTTACGAAATGTGGCGCATTTTCATTATATGTTTTAAATATGGTTAAAAGGGGGGGTTTTATATGAAATAATCAATGCATATCATTTTATACGCAATGCAAAGCGCATGATAATCAATACACAAAATATAAAGTAGTCAAAACCCACCATAATTCGTACTTGAAGCAAGTGTATATTATACTCGTTAAGTTTAACAGTTTTTGAGTATTGCATATTAATTTATTCATATCACATATGTAAATGTTGTAATTCTGATAACATAAAAGGGGCAGCGCAAAATTTCCAAATCACAAAAGTCGAATTTTTTTACCCCATCTTCCCTTTCACCTCACATTTAAACCCAATATGATCATCTATATATAGCTAGACAAGTCTGCTTCTCATTCTATCATTTCCAAGGGTTTTGTTTCCATTTACACATGCAATTTTTTTTTGCTTCTTTTATTCATTCAATATAGTAAAAACATAGCCATGTGGATATCAACTTTCAGAATTGGATGAGATCCTGGAATCAAGAATTGGGACTTGGGCCCCTTCAAAATACACATATAAAATTAGAAATGGGGTAGAACTGGAAAAAATCTGGGAACACTCTGTTGGATTTTTATATTTTTATTAAGTTTTGCTTTTTAATTTTTTTTAATAGGTAATAGTGGGTTCTTTGGTGTAAATCAAAATCAGATTTTTTATTATTTTGAACTCATTTAGAATGTATGATTAGAAACGTGAATATAGCTGCTCGTAGATATCATACATCAGAAATGTGTACTTATTGACTACCTAGTAAAATGCACACCTTTGTGCGTGAATAGTTTATATTAAAAAAATTGGATAAATTTTATAAAAAAACTTAATTTATAGATTAATTTTTATTTTTAAATTTAAATTTTAAAGTTTTTCAACAAGGAGTTTTAATTTAATCTTTTTTTTTTCAATTTAAAATTTGAAATTCGATTGAGTTTTTAATTTAAAATAAAATTCAATTTTCTTTTTATTTATATCTATAAATTTATTTATATTTTAGATAAATTAAGATAAGTTAGTATAATTTTCGAAACGATCTTCACCTGACTTGTATTAATTTATATAAATATATAATATAATTAAATAAAATTAAGATTAATTTATTTTCATAATTTTATGAATAAAATTATAGAAACCAGATTTTAATATTAATCAGTTTAATATAAATTATGTTTTATGATTGAATTAATTATATTTTTCTTTCTTTCTTTCTGTAAATTAAGACAAATCGGATGAAAATTATTCTTAAAATGCACCAACTTGTCTTAATTTTTACCAAAATATGAATACATATTGAAATATTAATACATTTATAAATATAAATAAAAAGAAAAAAGAAAAATAAAATAAAATTTTGTCTTGAATTGAAAACTCAATCTAATTTTCAAACCTTAAATTGAAAAAAAAATGTAAAATTGAGCGTCTTACCGAGAAACTTTAAAAATTTAGGTCTAAAATTGAGAACTGATCTATAAATTGGATTTTTGTTATAAAATGTATCCTAATTTTTTTAATAATAAAGTATTATAAAGGTCAATGATTAATATTTATATTATTCTTTTGAAAGTATATATAGAAAATGTGGAGTGTATACCTACATTTTTGGTTTTTTTTTTGTATTAATTCGAAATATATATTAAAAATTATATTATATGCTCTTCATTGTAATCCTTCATCGTTAGTATTATATATGTATCTTAATCAAACACTAGTTTAAATACTTGTATTTATTAAATTATTGAATGATGAAGAACACTATTTCATCCCTGATTGAGGTAGAATTTGAGTAAAATAGACCTCAATCTACAACTTATCTAGAGTTGAGATTAAAGCATGACTCAAGCTCAAGTGATTTAAGGATTAGTAAAGTGAAAGAGACGACAATGGTTGTCGTTCAAGATCACTCCAACTAGCTTTATCTACCTTAAATTGAGTCGTATTTTTTGATAGCTATTAGTTTATTTAATATATATGAGGAGTTGACAATTTAAGTTGATAATGGGGAGACAATGTTTTACAGCATTCCAGGACAAGTGTTTAAATGGTGGGTTTTCACTGTTGAATCCATTTGCATTTCATTCTTCACTTTAGACATGATAACCGCACCAGACAACTATAGTTTGCTAAGCAAATCACTTATAAGAGATAGATTCTATGTCGGTACGAACAATCATGCAATTTTAACCCTTGCAACGAAAGACATATATGCCACAAATTATACATCTGAAGAAGCATTTCATGGCCTTATTTATTTGAAGCTTTTATGTCCCACCTGTTATCTCTAGCTAATGCTTCATAACCTGTTTCTGTCTCAACAACTGAATAAAAATCAACACTCAATTTTTTTTTGACAACTTATGTGAGATCAGATACAGACATTTAATGATTCTTCTTCTTCTTCTTCTTCTTCTTCTTCTTCTTCTTCTTCTTCTTCTTCCCAACGAGTTTCACTAGGCTTTAGATCTTAGATGTATGTAAGATTATTCTATCATGCAGAGATATATAACATCTCACTTAACTTTGAACAGCTGCAGCTAGAAATTAAGAGGATATATTCTTTCCTACAAGTTCATAGTTTTTTACATGTGGGTTTTGTTTATTAAAACAAAAATAAGTTGCAATTTTGAAATTTACATTTCGAGTAAATAATTTTAGAGTGTTTTAATTTCTCAAAATAATACTTGAAGTTGGCAACTTAAATATGTAAAATGAATTTGAATAGACATATCCCACGTTGGAAAAAGAAGGAAAAATTGTTCACTTTATAAATCGAACCATCTTACTAAGGAGTAATCTAGTGTGCTCCTCCTTTGGTGCATCCTAGTGGTGTTTTGATTTTAGCATTTTAAGGCTAACCGGTTCCGAGGATGGATTTGAGCTTGAGCACGTGAATAGGGTGGCTCGGTTGGCATGGCTCGAGAAGGTGGTCGGGTGGCTTGATGACATGACAATGGGTCGGACACATGGTTCAAACCTTCAAGTCGGATCAATTGTACATAATGGTGTGGGTTCAACCCAAAACATTGGGTCTAGAGTCCTAGGAACCGAACAAATGCGAAGGGGGGCAAAAACGTGTGAATTTGAGCTGAATCGATGTGAGCCAAATTGAAAAGGTGCAACCAATTTAAACAAGTGTGAGCCACATTGGTTCAACCCAAAAGATGCCTAATTTTGAAAATGCACCTCATCTCTTCAAATTCTATAAATAGACCCCAAAATTATTCATTTCATTCATGCTATTGTGATTTGCATTCTTAGCATTCTTGCATTGCATATATCTCTTATTCTTGTCTAAGAAAACTTCAAATATCATTCGTCCATTAGAAAACTTTTGGATTTATTGTTTTATAATCCATAAGTTAATAAGTTATTATACCTTTAGGGACGCTCATCATAGACGTAAAACACTATACACTATAATACATAGTGAATGATGGCATAAGAACGTAGAAAGGGAAGAGAGGTTCAAATGTTTTTCCCCCTGAACTCATAACAAGCTCTTCTATTTTGGTCAAGTAAATTGCAGTATTAACATCCTATGAGACAGACAATAGGCAATATATAATGTTAGTTATCTCTCCACAACTAACACGCATAAATGTGAAGTATGCATACACCCCACATCTAGTCCATTATCAGAATAACTTATTCTTGATTCATTTTGGGTGTCGAGCTATCCTATGTCCAAACACCGCAAAAGGAAAGTGATTCATCATCAATTCTTGCTCAAACATGCAAGCACATATTTACTTATCTATATGTAACTATACTTGTGACAAAATAAATCTGGGATATGATCAAAAATGTTGGACAAGCAGGGATGGGGTGAGGTCCAACTAACATGATGCAATAGTGGCACACCAAATTCATGCAGACAAAGGTGGGGGCAAGTGACTCAAGATTTCATTCAACAACAAATTGCATGAAACTGACAGAGAGGCAAAGACACTGTACTTGAGAAGAGGGCACGTAACGAGGCACTGATGCCCTGAGTAAGAGACAAATATTGCACCTTTATTTTTTTCCCAAGTCTATCAACATAACCCATTATGTATTTGGTGGGCCTGGAGAGTTAACTATCATCTTATCACAAATGGGGAACAAGACAATCTCTCCTGATCTTGGCCATGGATGGAAAATGATTTCAAGTATGTTTCTTGTTTGACTTAACTGTGTGATTGAAAGCAGAAGTGGTGTTTAAACAACATGTAAAGTACTTCACGAGGGCACACGTGAAGATGCCTCTTACTTTCAGACTTCAACCTGTTCTATCCTTAAACTGACATGTCTTTGCACAGGGACTAGGAATAAAGGGTGTTTATTAAAAAGCCAAAAATTTGGAAAACTAAGGTAACGCTTTATCTAAGCATTCTAAGCATGTTTTCCCCTAGATATCACCTAAGGACTCTCTCTCTCTCTCTCTCTCTCTCTCTATATATATATATATATATATATATAGCATCACGAAATGCCTTGAATTAAGCAATAGTTACTACCATAAGGTAACTGATTCATGGACTCTGAATAAAAAAAAAAACATAATATTAACCTGGTATTGCTTAGACATGCAAACATATACTGAAGCAAGAGAGCAACAATTTCATCTTTCAACAACAAATGCAAGTAAAAGTATAGTTTTCTATTATCCTCTATTTCCCCTGTTACAGATAAAACTTCAAAGAAAATCCATACAATTAATTCAAGTGACTATTGTGCAGTACAAACATACCATTGGACAAAATTGGTGATAAAACGTAATTCAACATCATCATCATCATTCTTAATATGCAACCAATTTGAGCAAAAAAATTCTCAAAGAAAATCAGGCAAATGTATGCATGGAATCTAATGAGTAACAACTTATGTTGAAGGGTGGCCACTTGAAGTGGGACCTCTTCCATGAGATTGTCAATGAGCATCAAAGAACAAGCTACAGAAGTAGGATATAATACATGTCCCATCTGATCTGATGCATGGTACACCAAGTAGTGGAAATATGTCAATCTATCTATCTATATCTTAAGTGTACTTAATATGCTTATGGTTTCTTTAAAAGATGCAGTGACAAAAATATGCTTATATTGTCAAATCATCTACAAGATAATCAAGCAAACTGTCATGATCTATGAATAACTCAAATGTTGCGTGGAATCTTTTGTTTGCCTATATTTACCCCCCATCAAATATGCATAAAGGAATAAAAAAGGATAAAATTGACATTTAATTAACTTAATATATATAATTTTAATACAACAAGAGTTTATTTGTATTGCAGACTTCAATTTCTTTAAACCACAACTCTTTCAATATTTTACTTTTTATAACCATAACTCTAGCAAAAGACTTTTTTAACCATTTTACCAAAAGATAACATATAATGAGATCACCAAAAAAAAAAAAAAACTTCAAAATATATTATTTCATTATTTACTTTTTATACTTACTGAAAACAATATATTTTGAAGTACCTAAGGATACTTTTTTATTTTAATCCTTAGTTACCTACTTTCTAGTTTCAATTTATAATACACCATATTACTCCTTTATTTGATTTAATTATAACATTCAATAAAATATTTATTATAGTTAAATAATATGATCATTTGTAAGCTATGTGTCTTTAACTAATATATATATAACAAATTGGAGATCCTGTAACCGCTAAAAATAAGTTAAAACACTGGATTACTGAGCAATTAGAGAGTAAAAGACAACAAATAATTGTTATGACTTGGGGGTAACTACCTTTGTATGCCTCTCCATGAAAAAAAGGGTGATTACTTAATGCCATTAATAAGATGCCTGATCAATCCATGTAGAATTCATCTTTTTACAAAGAGTAACATATATTAATCAGGATAAATACAGTAGGAGATATCAAAGATCAATCAGTTACTGAAATGATTAGGCAAAACACAATGATTTTGCAGTATCATTTCCAGAGAACTAAACATGAAATATATATTTGGCATAACAATAATTGCTAGAAGTTAACCAAGATAATTTTGCATGTCACAAAAAATGAAATATTTGAGAGCACAACTTGGACTACTCTCACATAGCATGCCACCACGAAATGGTTTGATTCTATAGAGTTCGATAATTTCGTACATTCTCTTCTGTGATTAAGTTATGCATACAACAAGAGCATAGACAGTAAATCATTATTCCCAGAGCATGTTAACTATAATACATTAAAAACTAAACTAACGAATTCATAAATCAAACATTCAGAGGAGGGAAGGTCCAACCTGCCATAGCTGTTACCATTAGAAGTCTTCCAATCCCAATATATGACTGGTTGAAAATTCTGCTTTATGTAATGACTGTTGGCTGCTCCCTTCCAGTGAATTCCTTTAGCTTTGAAGTAGATAGAGCCAGGTCTAATAATATAAACAGACACATAATAAGAAACTTCAAACTATAAACATCAACCAGCTGAAAGAACAAGAGAGGCAAAAGCAGAACAAGAAAAATCTGACCTATCAAAGGTTTAATGCTATTTGTGCATCCACATTGTGTTTAGACTCATCTGGCTCAAATTGTTCAACGTATATTCGAACAGTTGCACCAGCAGACCCGGGGTACCCTGAACGAGAGGAGAAAAAATGAATGAAATTCGAAAATGACGTACACATAGGGAAGTGGAATGCAGGAGCTGCATAAAAAAATTGAGGTTGTGTTTGGAGAGATTTTGAAATCAATCACTTTCATTTTGAAATAATTCTGAGCAACATGGGTGGATTTTGGTACTCCCTGATTTGAGTGGATTTAAAATCAATTCATTTCAGACCTTGCATTTCAAATCCCTCAATCCAAACAAAACTTAAAGGTGATACAGACCGATAACCGAAATATGATCCTTGATCCATCAGTAAACACAAAGCGAATGCCTTGTTTGGAAACCATACTTCCATCTACCTGTGAAAATTGAAAAGATTGTGTTACCAACATATAGTGTAAGGGCTAGAGATTTTTTCCATTGCATAAGGAAAAAAAAAATCTTAAAGAAGGTTCAACTAACAGGATCGGTGTAGGTGAAATCATCCGCAAACTCAAGGTTGTAGTTTCCTGCAATAATATGACTAATTAGCTGTTGGAGAATAAGTTCCTCAGCCAACTTGGTAATGACATAACTTACCATATACATCGCCTGCCTTGCTCATGGAAACTAAGTCTCTAAGATAGTCTACCATTTTATTGGCACCTTCTGATTCACATTCCTGTGACACAATCACACACAGGAAGGTGTTTCAATGGCAGCAAAACATATATATCAGAATGGAGAGAGGATTAAGATTAGGAAGGCCTGCCTCGTAGTCATATCTAGAAAAGAAGTTTCTTCCATAAGTAGCCCAATGTTCAGTTACAACATCTGACACAGAAACCAACTTTTCTCCGGGTTTCGTATCCTTGTTTCTAAATGCAATTATTGACAACCAAGCTAAAACAGCCCTGCCAGTAAGCAATACTTGAGTCACCAATCCAGGCTTCAATATAAAATTCTCACAGAAAATAAGTACATGGAAAGAATGGTGCAAATTTCGGAATATTCAGCTAAAGAATGTTATAATCAAAATATCCAAATTCTTTTGCCAATCGGAAAAATGCACTCTGAAATCAACCACTAGATAGACCAAGAGTTGGGTTCAATATTAAGAGGATGAATTATTTAGATAGATAAATCTCAGCACCACTAAGTCTTAAACACAAACCAACATTTCTGCAGATGCTCGTATTTTATAAAATGGATTGGTATTTCCTGAGTAAGGCTCCATTATTTACATACCATATACCATCCTTCTCACGGATGTGATCAGAACCTGTTCCAAAACTTTCTTCTCCACAAACTGACAATTTCCCTGCATCCATTAGATTCCCAAAAAACTTCCAACCAGTGGGTACCTGAAGTCAAATGTGCATGAATAGTTACACATACAGCCTCCAGTACTACATAAATCAGCAATAATGCATCAGAAGGATTTATGAAGTTTGAACCTCATAGAAAGGAAGATTTAACTTCTGAGCCACTCTATCCAGAGCACCACTTGTCGGCATAGATCGAGCCAAACCCTGTTAAATTAGATATTTTAGGTTCATGTGAGCTTTATGGATAGAAATATTGGAGGAGAAACATTTGGATTTCAAACCTTCACACCAGTCTTGAAGTATGGGATGGTTTCTTCTGCATTGGCAGCAATTATTGCAACAGAATCTGAAGGTGTCACAAAAAAACCTCTCCCAAGGATCATGTTTCTATCACCATCTCCTGAAAAAGTATGAAACCGGCAAAATTAATTTATTTTTCTGCAGATTCAGCACTTGAAGAAACTATCTAAGGTTGAAACTGGAAATCATGTACATATATGCATTGAAACAATTTCCAAATCTATTTTTATTACAAATATGCGCTTTCTGATTATAATTTGCACTAAATGAAAGTACATACCATCACTTGCTGCGCCAACATCAGGTCCATTCTCTCCATACATTATCTTGACCAGTTCCTCGGCATAACTTTTGCAGAGCAACAAATCAAGAATCAGTGATTGTTCAGGAATCAAATATTTAACAGAAACACTTCTTACGTGAGATTAGGATCTGGATGGCCATGCCCAAAATCTTCTAATGGCACTCCATTTAAAATGGAATCCTGTGAATTCAGAGGTAAGTTGTACAGAAGACTCTTGCACTGCTTATTAATATTAATTATTAAGGAGTTAACAAGCAGAACATACAGAGCTAGCTCCAGCTTCTCCATGAAAATTGGTTTAGCATAAGCACCAGTAACAGCGTGCATGGCATCAAAAATAAACCTGAGAGGAGTTTAAGGAATGAGGAGCTTATCTTCCACAGTATATTGAGTTTATTTAATGCAGTCAGCAGCAAGATAGACTAAATAGATCTTAAAATGTTGTAGGAGGCAAGGAAGATTAAAAGCATAAGAGATCATGTCTAACAATAAAGATATTTTTATATGAACCTAACATATCAGTGATACCAGATGCTTCCTCAAAAAATATTAAATACAAAAATCTTTTATGCTGAAGACTTCCTAACCGTCAAAAGGTTTTGAAACAAGCAAATAAGCAGATTTCCCAATTAGATTCTGAAAACAACCATTGGTTTTAAAGTAGGATTGACTAATTTGAGGGTCCACATTACATGAGATAAGGTTATCCAATAACAATGTAGATACACAAAAACAAGTGGGGCCAATTTATAAAGCAGGATAGAGGATTTGATTTTATCCAGGGATATGGATTCCTTGGTCTTGCAAACAGAGTGTGTTGGTCCCAAAGGACAATTTTCATCTATCAGCATGGTTATTTTGTACATCAACTCATTAAGAAATAAAAAAATGAGATGGTTGCACCCAAAAACATATTAACATATACTCACATGTACATCCAGTATCAAGCTTTGATTTAGTCTCTTTTGACCCTTAAAACTAGAGTAGTTTAAAGTATCAGGTATGAAGGTATCAGAAAAGGAAATACACTTCTCATACTTGATGATTGTTTGATTCCATTAATATTGAAATTAGGCTAAGGCTTTGCTGTATAAGAAGTTCAATCAATCATTTTTTTTCTAATTTTTCCTTTTAAATTTTGGAAAACACTAATCAAAAGTCCAAATTAGGTAATAGCTGAAACTAAAGGGGCAAAAAATGGAAATAAATAAAGAAAAATACTTCACAGAACATCAAAATTTATTCAAGGAATAAACAAGAAGCACCAGAATTGTGAAGCTCCATACTTAAATACCTGAAATCTGAACGTGCAACAAGGCTCTTGATAAGTGAAAAATCAAATACATCCTGCAAAATATCTTGAAAAATGTCAATGTCACAAAGATAGAATAGTTCCAAAAAATCTTTGAATACTCTATGTCAAGCTGCTCACCTCCAAAAGCTCCAAATAATCAGCTACAGGATCAACAACCTCTACAGTAAAAACTCCATGATTTATTAGACCAAGATGAGAGAGATCTATGTCAGGAATGTCCCCCATTTTTATATCAGAGATCTGCAGGACACTAAGGCAAGTCAAATAGGAAAGCCAAACATATCATTTGTCGAATAATAATATATATATACATAGATATATAAAAACGCTGTTTAAGTAGTAGATAAAGGAACAGATACACACTGAAAGTGTGTTGCCATAAATCTTGTCAGTTATAGACTCAGGTGCAGGTTGGCCACTGCTATAATTGAACTGCAAAAGTGGAATAGCAGAGCTTCTGGATATTAGTAAAAACGGTGCTGTTGAGTTTAAGACAGATACAGAAACAGCATAACCCAAAATCACTAGTTGCAAGAAGAATATATACAATTAAAGCACATCCATAATTACTAGAAGCATTAGTCACCTTGATACCCCAATCGTATTCAGGACCACCAGGATTGTGGCTTGCGCTCATTACAAAACCACCATTAGCCTATAGTGACGTGACACATGGAAATAATAAGATTTACCAATTACAGCACACAAGGAAAACAATCTAAACAACATAAATAAGAAAGAGGAGTGATCATTACCTTTCTCTTCCTTATTACAGCAGAAACAGCAGGTGTGGACATAATACCATCCCTACAGTCACACAAGTTAACTCCCTATTTATTGTCATCTACAATCTGTGATTTTTCAATAATCTTTGTGAAAATGAAAGGCGTAGAATATGAAGAGTGTCTGGGTGTTGTAATATGTGTACCTAGAATAATTTATAAATTAGAAGTTTCCAAGCAGCATTGTTATTAAACCACTAACACTGAAATGTATAAGTTTATGTATGCTCTCTTTAGGAATGGAAACATTGGACAATTCACACAAATGAAAAAGAGGAAAAACCAACTATATAAAAGCTATTAATTTGCCAGAACTAAGAGAAATCAAAGGAAAGAAACTCACTTGCCAACTAAGATTTTTCCAACACCATTACCAGCTGCAATTTTGATTATTATCTGCATTTCAAGTTTAGTCACATCAGCATTGACAACAAGAGATGACCACTGAACAATAAACCAATCTTAAATTTGAACACCTGTGCAGCCTCCTTATTGAAGTATCTACCATCGCCCCCTAGAACCAAAATTCCATTCTTGTAATCCTCTGGTGGCAATGAATTAAACAATGCCTTGATTACACATAAAGCCCACATCAGACACAAGCACTAATCTTGCTAATTATGCCAAGAAAAACATTCACTGTTTCAGAATTTACATTGCCAAACCTGTATCCAATTGGCGAGATAATTTTCTTGCATGAACACTTTCACCTAATAGCGGCAAAATTCAACTAATCAGGTAATTATTTAAGCACCAGTTTTCTGCAAACATGATCAGACAGTTTAGCACTCATCAATCATCAATTAACAACGGGCATAAAGATCGGACCTTTTTCCGAAGGCCGCTTGTACCAGTCTTTTGTCCCTCGATAGGCTGAGTGGGTACAGTCTTAATCTGACACACACACTAGCATCACATTTTGCAAGAAAAAAATAGCAGGCCGCTTCGATATAAACACAAAAAAACACATACACTTGTAAAGCTGTAGAATGAAAATGGACCTTGAGTTCCTGCGAGTGAGCAACAGTTGTAGAAGGAGAACTCGATGAAGAGGAGGCCTTAACCGACACACAAGACAACCCTGGTGAATCATTCTTGAAAGAGAGATTGCTCAAGAGTGGAATGGGGTTGAGAAAAGAAATTGATTTAACAGGATGGGCAAAAGTAGAGACATTCTTGAATTTTCTTGATATCAAAGAGGATGATGGCCTTGAAGCAATGGAATTCAAAGCCATGTTGATACGGAAAAGAAATCAAGAAAGTGTAGTATAATGGGTGTCGAAATCTTTTTTGTGGCTTTCCGTACGTTTCTTGATTATGTGAGGAATGTAGGAGTGAAGATTTAATAGCCGTGGTGGGTGAATATGATTAAGAATTATTGAGATTTTTTAAGGAAGGGAAGATCCGGGAGGAGGGGGATCATGTGGTTTGATTGATTGAGGTTGGAGAATCGAGAGAGAGAATTGGGTGCCACATGTACTTGAGATTGCTTTATCTCTCTATTCTGGGCTCTCTCCCTATGGTTTTCATCTCACTTGGCCCACGTGAACTGCAACTGCTTTCCTCGTTTTCCTTCAACTCCAATTCCCGTGTAATACACAGCTTGTAAAAACCAAATTAAAATAAAGTGACTAAATGAATTTCACAAACTAAATAATATACTCCCTAGTCGCACGAAGAAAAACACAATTTACGTGCAAAAAACTTTTATGTAAATGAAATATGAATCCTAAATTCTTGTAATAAATTTGATCCGATCTATGCATTATTCACACACTCACGTGGATTCCATGTACTTGAGTAGTGCACTCAAATTCACTAAAATTCGTTATTAAATGTTATATTTTTATATTTTGTTAGTCATATTTTTATGTTATATTAGTCATATTTTCTTAGAATTTTTAATGTACCTTAATATATATTTAGATATCTATTAATACATTTCATACATTTTAATTATATTAGTTATATCTATTATGTATTACATAAATATATGACTAATATCACTTAAAGATACAAGTAATACCACATGAAAGTATATATATGTACAAATTATGCTGAAATTAGATTTTTTTTAAATTAAAGTATTACATAAAAGTATAACTAATATAGCATAAAAGTGTAACTAAAATAACATAAAGGTCAAAACAAATTTAATTTACTTAAAAATATTTTTTTTTTCTCCAGAAACTTCCTATTATACAATTACTAGCATAGGGCTCTTATAATACACGGAATTTAAATAAATTATTAAAATTTAAAAAAATTATTTATACGGGAATATATATATATATATATATATATATATATATATATGATTTTGTGCAATGTCCGTTAATTTAACATTAAATATAATATAGTTTGATTAATGCATTGTTTAATTGTTGATATATATGTTGCATTTATAAAAAAATAAATACTTTTTTTTTTTTTTAAACTATATGTTGTTCTGCCTATTACATTATTCACCTTTTTCTATCACTATGTGTTACAAAAAAAAAAAAAAAATTAATACATATTAATATGCTATCATTTATTTTAATACACATATTCCCAAAACCATGTAGTTTCTTTAATGAATAGGTTTGAAAAACCATTTTCAATCCATTCACCTTTATTTTGGTTTTTCTTTTAATTTTTTTTATCTAAAATTCTTAAATTAACAAATTTCACATATATAGACATATATAATTCATATATTGGAAGTCTATCATATATGTTATTTTGACATATTTATTCAAGAATCGTCTATTTTTAGTAATATTTATTATCAACTTTAAGTTTAAAGTAATTAATTAGTCATAATAGTTATTTTAAATTCGTGGAGTCCATTGCAGTCGTTCGATTTCTTAGGATTAAGGTTGGATGGATTGTTCAATTCTTTCAATATGTTCTCTCTTCTCTAAATCCTAGTATTGAGGGTGTGTTTGGAATTGGATTTGAAATGTGCGAATTGTGTAATTTTTTAAAAAATATAATTAAAATTATATGAATGTGGATAAAAAAAATTAAATTATAAAATTAATGATGTGGTATATAAATAAAAAATGGGGTGTGATTAAAAATGAGTGGATTGCGATAGTCTCAACTTTTTTTTTTTTTATCTATTAAATTAGTGAAAGTTGCGAGTCTCACACGAAACAATTGCCAAATCGTTTTCTTTCCTTTTAATTGGTCAACTTCAAGAACCCTTTCCTTGTTTCCATCCCCCCAACTGACCACGCTAGATTGCCTTTTCTATTCTCTATTAATCTCTCTCTCTCTCTCTCTCTCTCTCTCTCTTCGGGAGTGTGTGTTGCGAAGTCTTGCCGATATACTCAAGGCTACTTGTGATCACTGCTTTGACATGGCCAAGAATCCCATTTCAGGTTCTTGTTTTTCCATTGCTGCTTTTTGCCCACATGATTCATCCGATGTATTGCATTCATTTTTGTATATAGTAATAACAGTTTTATGTGGCCGGTGAATGAATGATGAGATGGGATTTAATTAAAGATCGGATTTGTTATTCATCATCGTGATTATTGAATTATGATTTCTTGGATATGGGGTTTCTGTATTTACACATTGGATGAGCTGACAGCTGAATAGTTTCTTTTTTCTCGAAAATCTGCTAGGTAATCTTTCACTCAATCTTGACCAAGATAACAGCTTTCTTGAATGATCTTTACGCTGTAATTCACTTTGGGCACTTTAGTTCGTATGTTATTGCAACGTGATCCTTGTTGCATTCTTATTATTTATATTATTATTTTTTGAATTATTATGTTGCTGATTGAATTATATATCCGAGTCTGATATTTAGAAACAAAAATCTTTCAATTAGGCTTTTGTATCTACTCCTCATGTTTGCTGCATTGCCTTCAAGAACCTATATCTGTTCATATTTAGCATTATCTGAGATCAATTAAAATGCTTTTCTATTGATGAGTAACCAATGGGACTGCACTGATTCTTGTTTTTTGCCTACTATGGATTCTAAAAAAAACTGTATCAGATGAGAAACATATGATACTTGATTCTTCAGCCATAAAATCTTGTACAGGTTCCTGAATAATTTTTGCCTGGAATTAGAATTTCAGTCACTGAAATGTGGATTAGTGAATAACTGTCATTGTTTTCATAAATTTTCTGCTTCAGTCTGATGGTCTTTATGTGCTTTCAATTTCGGTGCTGTAACTACAGCGTAAACTTGATTGATGGCATGCTTATGGATTAATTTGACACTTTATAGGTGATATTATTAGTAAGCTTTCACTGAATGAAAAAGGAGGCTCGGTTGAGAAAAGCCCTCTTGTTGTTTGCTTTGGGGAAATGTTGATAGATTTTGTGCCCATGGTGAATGAAGTTTCACTTGCTGAAGCTCCTTCCTTCAAAAAAGCTCCAGGTGGTGCTCCTGCAAATGTTGCTGTTTGTGTAGCAAAACTAGGAGGGTCTGCAGCTTTTATTGGAAAGGTGCATTTCTCTTCCCCCCATTGTCTTTTAAGTTTTTTTTTTTTTTTTAAATATTGCTTTCTTCCTCTGTCTCCAGGTATTTATTGCCCCTTCTGATTTACTATTCTCTGATATGAAACAAAGACCACATCATAGAGCATCCTTTAGATGATGAGATTAGTTTTTTTGTCTTTGGTATCTTTGTTTGTAACTTAAAACGAACAGTTGGCCTTGTACTTTGGCAAGCAATCCATAAAAAATATTACACTGTTCATTTCACTCCATGCTTCACATGTAATCTCACTTTAACTACATGTATGTTAAGATGAAGGAGCAATCCAAATTCTTTATTTTTGCATTGCTACTCTTTCATTGTTTTGGTTTGATTACTATGATAGAGTGAATCATCCTTCTAGTGTTCTTTTTCTTTGTTCATGACCCTCTCACTGTTTACCTTTTTTTTCCTTTTATTTTTCTGTTTGAGTTACTGCATTGTCTGATTTCTTGAAGTTCTGCTTGCCACATCTTATACACTAAAATACACTGCTTATCCAAACTTAACTAGAATGAAATATCTGAAAGTCGGTGGATTTCTTTCTTAGGTAGGTAAGGATGAGTTTGGACAGATGCTTTCTGACATGTTGAAAGAAAACAAAGTTGATAATTCTGGTGTGCGATTTGACTCCTATGCAAGGACAGCACTGGCATTTATCACACTCAAAGCAGATGGTGAGCGAGAATTTATGTTCTTCCGTAATCCGAGTGCAGATATGCGTCTACAGGAGTCAGAACTTGATGTAGATCTTGTTAAGAAGGTTTGTTTTTCTATGTTTAATGTAATTAAGAATGATCTATACCATGTCTTTTCAGCTTGATTGTTTGGTTCAACCAACTACAACTATTCAATACAGGCAACCATTTTTCACTATGGTTCGATCAGTTTGATCGAAGAACCTTGTAGGTCAACACAACTTGCTGCCATGCGCATTGCCAAGAAATCTGGTTGCTTACTCTCTTATGACCCAAATCTGAGATTGCCCTTATGGCCTTCAGAAGATGCTGCTCGGAAGGGTATAATGGGCATATGGAATCAAGCAGATATTATCAAGGTACATCGTAAAAAGTGAGTCCACCTGAAAGGCTTTAAAGTTCCTTCATATGATAATTGTGTTCACATGCTCCTATAATGCCACAGATAAGTGAAGAGGAAATTTCTTTCCTGACGGAAGGATCAAATCCAAATGATGACAAAGTGGTGTTAAATAAACTTTTTCATTCTAAGCTAAGCCTTTTGCTAATAAGTGAAGGAAAAGATGGCTGCAGATATTACACGAAGGTATGTTTGTGAATTGCATCCATTCTATCTTTTAATTTTGATACTAAAACACCAAAAACAAAGCTATAAATACAATTCCATCCTACTTATATAAAATTATTCTATATTCAGTGCATCTAATGCCTTTGTGCTGCATGTTGTCCACTTTCCCCTAGTTCACCATTTTGGTAAATATGATAAAAGTTCTGCACATACTCAATCAATCTTTATATGGTTAAAGCATGTTCTTTGACCTTATCCATGTTTGATTCAGTTGAAATATGAAGCTGTAATGCAAAAAACACCTCATGGGTGTGTGGGCTGATATAGGTGCATAATTATCAAGCTTGTACCGTTTGCATGAAGTCAATATAACTGTGTCTATGATGTTTATGTTTTCTGCTCATGAACTCATTGAGACAAATTTCTGATCAGAAATTCAAGGGAAGAGTTCCTGGTGTTAAAGTCAAATCTGTTGACACAAATGGTGCTGGTGATGCATTTACTGGTGCAATACTTTATTGTTTGGCCACAGATGTGAATCTTTTTAAGGTAACAGCATCGACATACCCATCTTGTAGTATTGATTGGTGTGCAAAAAACAATAGAGCTTATGTACTTGCTGGATTTGTGTATGAGCCGGAGAGTCTGCTCAGCCATTTCATTTGGAGCAAAATACATTGCTTTCTCTTCCTTGAAATAATCAAACACTCTCTTCAATATAACCCTAAAAGAAACTTTTTGCACATAGTGCGTAGATTGTTTGACTCACTCTATTGTGTTTCTTTCTATTGTTTGAAACCAACCACTCAAGAACTCCATGTATTTCACTTTCTTCATCGCTCTTTTGAACTACCTATTCCTCTTATATTCTCAGATTGTATGATGGAAAGCCATTTAAATACGTTCATTAATTCTTTGCTTCAAAGCCTGAGTAAAACATCAGGTCTGTAATGAACAACATGATGTACTTTTAGCTCCCAAGTCAACAAGGTCTCAATATGGAAATAGTACACATATCATGTATGTGAATGGTCAGCTTAGCCGTATTCTGCTACAAGTTTCCTGTTATCCTGATACAAATTGTTAACAGAATGAGAAGCGGTTGAGAGAAGCTCTTTTGTTTGCAAATGCATGTGGGGCCCTCACAGTGACGAAGAATGGTGCAATACCCGCCCTACCTACAAAAGAGGAGGTAGAAAAATTAATGAAAGGAGTCTCTGTATGAGAAGAAGAAACAAAAGCAGGAAAAAATTTCAAGTTTGGGCTGTAAAACCAAATAGTCTAGAGGTGTTGCAGCAATAATGCGCTCTTTCTTGATAGTAGCTGTATCTGAGTTGTTGTAGTTGCTAATATTTTCCATATCTTGAAGATTTTCCAGATACGTGGGCAAATAACAGCTGTAGTTGCTATGCAATTCTGCAATTTTTTGTGTTCATTATTTTGAATTTTGAGTTAAATCTATCATCACTGAGTCCTTGTAATCTGTTTTCAAGTTTGGATTAGAACATCTAGCATGTATGTCATTCTTTTTTTATACTGACAGATATAATGAAAGATGGGGATATTGATACAACTGGTCACATATTTCAACACTTTAATTTTATTTTGATCAATTTCTTCCTTTTTTGTATGAGTGTGGGGTGTGTGTTGGGGGGGGGGGGGGGGTGTTTACTTTGTACTTTTTTTTTGGTTGGTCTTTTCATTTTCCATTTTAGTGATCTACTTTTGCAACTTATTATCATTTTGGTCATTCCTTTTGCATTTATTTCATTTTAGCTATTTATCTTTTTGATATGTTGACTTAGTCCGATAAACTAGATGCAAAAGTGAATTATCAAAGTTGATATAACTATAAAGATCATAGTCAAAATGATATAGTTACAAATTTATATGATTACATACTATATATATATATACACATATGAATATGTTAATATAAAGATAAATGATCAAAATTAGAAGAAATATACCATGGTGTAATTTGACAAATCACTCCTTAAAACATAATAAAATAAAATAAAAAAACCTATACAGAGGAGAAAAGTGGCAAACGTGAGGTTTGCAGCAGGGTGTTGTCGCCGGGAATTTCTCCGTCGCGAATAAGGCACAAATCCAGCGGCAGTTTCACAACCTTACGCTTCCAAAAATCAACGTGCACACGCTATTACTTTCATTGATTCTTTTTCACTCTCCCTAATTTTTTGACACGGAAAGCTGGGTGCTTCGCCTTGATCACTCAGATTTGTTTCGTATGGCGACGAATCGGAACCCCAGCCAGAACCACAATGCCAGTCCAATGTTGCTTCCCGAGATCGGGCCCGATGGCCTGGCCCGCGAATCTCCTGTCATAGCTTACACTGAGAAGGTCAGATTTTTGCAATTTCAGTTTACATGCTGATTGGCACCTCAAATGAGAAGTACTCTTCTGTATTCTGCTTACTTGGTTTTGTATTTTTGCTTGTATTTGGGTTTCAGATAATTGAGGAAGAGCAGCTTCAATTGAGGAAGTACGAATTTCCCTCTCCTTATCTTCAATAATTTCCCTTTATGCTTGGATTTGATATAGGTGTCTTTAATAGGATTTAGAATAGGTGCTTATGTTCTAGCTTGAATGCAATTCACCGTCCATTATGTGTGTTTAGTTGAGTCCAGAAGTTTTATTGAATAAGAAAAGAAGAAACTGCATACTCCAGGTGGATGGAAGCTAATAGAATTTAATATTCCTTTAACATTGAATTGGATTCAACCTTTCCATTTTCTACATTGGTTAGTTCAACATGAAAAGATACATTTGAACTTCTCTACGGATCAAATAATGTCTCTTACATCCACTCAGGTACATTGATGAAAATTATTCCAAGATTCGTGATGTTGAACGAGAATTAGCAGGCCTCACAATGGAAATGAAGCTTACTGCTGGTCCAAAGAAAGCTGGTATTTTGTTTGCAAGCAATTACTATGAGTAATATCTGACAATGTACCTGCATAATATTTCATATTTCTCTTACTCTATCAGCACTTGAACTCTTACGGAAGAAAATAGAGTTGTCAACTGAGAGTATTCGTGCAGCTAAGGCAAAAGAAGAACAAGCTAAAAAGGTAGGGATCTTGCTTCTGTCCAATTTATAATCCCATATTTAACTACGAGTTCTATGGCACGCACATCCATGATGTATTTCTTCATATGCCTTTTGAATTGCAGTAAAAGGCATGCATGGGATTCTTACTGTTGAATGTATCAATTTTAGTTACTAGAGATATGCCTACTTGTTTATTGTTTCTCATTGAGATGAATGAGGTTGAAGTACACAGTTAAAAGATAATTTATAAGTAACTGATATTTTCATCAGTTGACATTAGTCTCCTAATCTATATTTTAGAAATATGAAGCAAACTAAACATCTGATCTTAGTTCCATTTAATTCTGGCTGCTTTTACTGTCACTTCACTAGAGGAAGAACCAGAAATGTGATACGATTCAACATTGAAGCCTAATTCCCTAGTTGGTTCACCAAGTACAAGCCCCAGCCCGATTGTTAGAATGATCAATTACGAAAAGAAGAATATCAGAAAGTATTGTCTTCTCCTTTCTATTCCATCTGGCTAATCTCTACTTCTCTTTCTTTTGGAGCTACACTCACTTGAAGAGTGATTATCTTTCATTCCAGGAGCTACATTGCTCAAAGTACTGGTTGTCCGCAGGTTAATTGGTATATTGTAATGAGCATGTATCAAAATGGTTATGATATTCACTTTCTCTATGTATAGAACACACATCGAATATGTATAAGATATTATGTATTTTCCCAAAGTTGACTATAATTCTTTTTTGAAATTCATCTGGGTTTATGAAACTACCAGCCCAGCTCATTTTTTCTGTCTAGTAATGTGGTGATTTTAAATCTTAATGTGTTTAACCTATTCAATTCTGATATGCTAATGTTTTGGGTTGTACAATGTTGTATCTGGTTTGTTGTTCCTTCTTTTTTGTTCTGTGCTTCATGAAGTGGGTGAAAAACTATGAAGAATACATTTCAGTCTTCGTAATTTTGTATATCAGTTAACATGCTTACTGTTACTTTTTCCAACTGTAATACCTAGGTTTTCACTTGATAGATAAAGAAATCTTTCCTTTTTCTATACTTCAATATACATGATGGAAACTGATTTCCTTATGTTTGATCTAATTTTGATCCCTTCATTAATTCATTCTGTCTTTTATTTTCTCCCTATAGTCTTAGATCAGCCAATATACTTAATTTCTTTGATTTACATTATGCCAATTACTAGGCCTGGGAAGCAGCTGCAAAAGCTGTGCAAGATGAGGAAGCTATTAAACAGAGGCTCTGTGAAGATCTAAATCGACTGGTGATATAATTTTCATGGAGAAGAATTTTGTTTATTTTATTTATTTATATTAAATTTTATGCTTTTTGCAGGTCCAAGAAAGCAGCCAGGCCCAGCTTTCCAGACTGGAGGAATTGAAACGCCGTCTGGAGGCACTTAACCCAGGCAGAGCATCCACTAATATTTCCCTTGTAAGATTCCTGTGTACCTTCATGTTAGAATATCATAAGCAGTTTTTTGTCTATGCCCAAGTCTATTACTCTCGCCCTGGTGGTAGTTCCAATCTTTAGCAAAGTTAATAACTGCTGGTGAATTGATGGGAAGACACCTCCCAAACTGCATAATATCCTGTCGGATCACTTTTTCTGAAAGATTTACTAAATGGAATTCGAATAAATGTCTGTAGATTTTAATGATGGGTAAGAATTCTTTTCTGCATTCTTAGACTGTTAGGGATATCATCCTTCTTCAAATCTTCTGTAAAATAAGTCGTTTCTCAATTATATATTAGTTAACATTAACTACATTTAAAGGTCTGGGGTGTTTATATAACAATAAACTTGTACTAGGCACACAACTCTTGTAACTTAATTTAGCAATAGAAATTACTTTCATTAATTTTAATAACCTACAAATCATGGTCAGTATTTAACAATATGCCATAAATAGTTAGAGATGGGTGAAGTTAGTATTTCCATATACTACTCTCTTGATTGTGCCTAGGAAATGGAATAATAATCGAAAATTCTCATAGTCTAACAACTATACCTCTATTGTTTAGTCACTTGACACCAACTTTCAATAGGACGATTGGCGCCGGGCTTAGAGGTTTGGGGTTGGGGCTCTTATTTTTTCTTGTATAGGATTTCAAATTTTGATTTAAGGAAAAAACCCAGCTAGGTTTACTGTGCAAAATATTGGATACTCACTTGTCATCTAAAAAGATATAAATCTTTGGTTCTGAGACCCTGATATAATATTATATTGCATCCAAAATATTTTTACTTGTTATTATTGAAATACAACCAAAACACACATAAAGTTATGATGGTGCCTTAATTTAAAGGAGTAGTTATTTCGCTATCCAATGAGAAACTACTTATTTAATAATGATTCTAATTAGGAATTAGCAAATGAGCTTCGATACTTGTTCTCATATACTAAACATGTAATCGCATATACTAAACATGTTCTCATATACTTGATTCTAAACATGTAATCGCATGCATATACTAGTTTTTCATATGTAAGGTTGCACATTCTTCATATTAGTCTGCATCATATGTGTGATTCTGAGCTTTATCATTGGTGTCCTATCTCAATTATCCACAACTTGAAGTATTCTAAGAAAAGCTTCAGAGTATATTCAATGATCACTTTCATGTACACAACCAAATCCCATAATTATGTATGTTTTACGGACTTCATGTAGTTTAGTAATTAGTTAAAGAAGAAAAACTAATAATTGACATTTGTTAAACAAGTCTTCTGTAAACATAATATAAAAGTGTCCAATACAATTGAATAATATTTTAAAATTATTAACTCATGAATTAATTAGTATGTGTTATCAGTTATGTGGTCAGCTTTCCAGTTGCTACTACTCTCATTTCCAATCATAGATATAACAAACCGCCATCGCAATCATGTCCTCTACATGCAGATTGGTGAAACACTAGTATGACCAAAATGCTATAAAGTATCAGGTGTCACAAAACAGATTTATGTGATAACGCCATTATTTTGAATTTGTTGCATGTCCATAGATTTTGCTGTGATGCTTACTAAGTTTGCGGGAGAGAAATCACTCGCTAAAATTGATAACACTCTCATTTGCTTACCTTGAGAAATTTTATTGACCTGGGCTTAATTACAATGTTTAGGATTTAAATCACAGGCTGCCACAAACTCAAGATGCTTCTACTGTTACAAGTACATCAGGACCACCAGGTGGAGCAACGGGAATCAACACCACTGAAGGTAATGCAGGGAACTTTGCCACAAATGGCCCAAACCAACAGTCTCCCAGCGACGAGGGAAGAGGGAAGAAGAAAACTTCAATTCAAGGAAGAGTACGGGGAATAGGAGCAGTACCCAAGGGTAGAGGTACTGCAGCACCTGGTTGGACTGGGGCTGGTTTTGATGTGGATGGTAGAGGTTGAGAGCAACTTAGTGAACCATATCTTTTCTCTTCATGTAATTGTGGCTTTGGAAGTACTGTTCAACCATTTTTCCTACCCATAATTTTCATTACTATATTGGATAGCACCAAAGAGTTAACAGGTCATTAGACTTCCTCTAATCTCAGTTATAGAAGTTCTTTTGATTCCATGAGAATTGAGTGGTTGAATATCATAAACTTGTTTGTATTTTAAACAAATGAAACACTTCATGCATTATACGTCAGGTTGAGTATAAACTTCAACTCTGACCATCTCCTTTGTGGTGATGTCTCTTGAACTTGTCAACAGTAGCCTTGTTTTACATAAACACAGTACTCACTGTTATCTCATTATCTTTAAAAAATCTTGATGTACTAACACATATCTCCTGATGATTTGAAGATCATTAAATGTTAATTTTAGTTTTCTTTTGATAAGGCTGGATATTGCAGGAATAAGGGATTCAGAGATCTGGTGATTGGTAAGCTCCACCTAATATTTTCAAAAGCCTTTAATGTTCAAATCGTTTTCATTTATCAGCAATAATGTCTATCAGAATCTGTTGTAGTGTGTACATTTTTCTGGCATGAAGTTAATAGAGATCTGATTTTGTACTATTACTTGGAATTCTATTATGACTGAGGCATTTCTGCAATAGTTAGATGGATATTGAAATGATCATCTACTAGCCTCTTTCCAATTGAATAGCTTCTGATAGTTACATGGTTTCTTATTGCAGCTGACAATTTCTACCATATTCATTACGAATATGTAACTTTTCCGTACTTCCGTTTTCATACAAATGATTTTTCTTTGGTTTTTCCGCTTCAGTGATTGGTGAAGTTTCTCAATTAATGTCTCGGAGCTGAATAACCGGCAAACCCCGGTGCTGGAGTCCTTGTCAATGCATTATTCTGTAAGCCCTTTTCAATTACGAAACTCCTCTTAACAGGCAATTTGTGATTCAAAATTCCATCATTTACATTTACTTCACCTGCTGTGTTGATAAATCCTAGTTTCACAAAAAAAGAATGCCTTTCTTAAAAGAGGTTGAGTGAAATTATATTGGGAGCAGTTAGCTAGACCTCTTCTTGAATCTCTCTCCGTCCCCTCATTAATATTAATGTCAGACCCATTTTCCTGCCAAATGTGATAATATTAATATTAATATGCTCAAAATTCAAATTCACTGCGCATCTACATTTTTCCATATCTTATCTATATACTGGCCACAACACCACCACCACAAGTGCAAATCTTATTTCATCTCTCATTCAGTATAATGCATGTATATCAAACACTAATTGAAATTGAGAATCTGGTGTGGATACTTCGTTTTTGGCACCTGCTGGTGACTGATTAAATTATGTAGAATCAAGCATCTTGTGAAAGCATGTGAGTGTGTTTGTGCATACACAACATGATCATCTTTGTAGTTTTATCTGTGGGCCAAATATCCCCACATACAGACACATAACATTATACATATGTGCATAGTGATACGAAAAAACAAGAATTATGATACAGTGAATAAATAGGAAAAGGATAAGTGGACTGTATCTGAGTCTTAGATGATAATTTAACAGAGGAATGATAGCGCCCCTTCTGTCAGTCATCACTCACACTCACTCACACTCACTCTCACTCTCACTCCTTTGTGAGATTCAATATTTTACAAGATATATTTATTTAAATTCAATTATATATATTTATATTCATAAACAGAAATAGTGAAGAGATGTTTTGTATTATATGATATAGTTATTAAAAATATTCTGCTTCTACACTGACACCTGGCTACTGGGCTACTACACCCATCCCACGGAAACTCATCATATTAGAATATAGCACTGCAGGTTTCCGTTGGAACAATATACATAAAATATAATGGAATCACTGCATTCTGTCTCCTCCGTTTTCAATTTCCCTCCCTTATTTATTTTATTTACTAATTCAAATCTCTATTCTCCTATCCTCTGTTCTAATATTAATTATTATGCACTACCCATTTGGTTCAAACTCGGAATCAAGTGGAAGATACGACCAAGTATTATGTTCAATTGACATATTAAATTCTTGAGCAGGAGAGCAATAAAAGAATATTGTATGGTGCATATTGAGGTGACGAAAATGTTTTGATTTTTTCAGTTTCCTCTATTACGTTAAAGGGTCTCTTCACATGAAAGTGGATTTGCATTATTGAACAAATATAGACACGAAAAAGAGGAAAAAAAGTATTTACGTAATTTAGTGGGAGAAACCAGCTTTTTTTCCCTTTCTACTGAAGATTATATTGAGATTGGACTAGTACCGTTTATTGGTTGCTAGCTCACATTTCCATAAATTGGGAATCATATCCTTATGATTCTCCAATTTGTATCCACTTTTTATGAAAAGTTATAGCTAAAGGCGCTCCAATGATATAGCCACTACATTAAAATTCACAAATGTGTCTTTATTTTTGGCAATTATTCCTCTCCCTCATTTCTTCCTATTACATTTTTTCTTTTTAAATCATTTCTTACAATTCCGTGTTTTATTTTGTTTCTATTACATAAGTATGAAGAGGACATTGAATATATCAAATAGACACTATTATTCAAGTGCATTTTGAATTATTGTCAAACTTGTATAATAAATATGTTTGATGCTGTTTGCCCTTTTCAACTGAGTCTGAGTTTGAGCAAAAAATTTATCCAGATGAACACAAATGGAGTTCTGGAAATTTGATTTATACTTTCTTAAAAACGTGTTTGATTATTAATTTGATTTTCTATCGTATAAAATAATTTTGTTTCAATTTCATTTTTAATTGACAAACTCAAGTACTCATGTAATTAACGTGTGGTTTGTTATAACACATTTTGAATGGTAGATTTAATGAATAAATATAGGGGTATAAATAAGACAAGCCTTACTAAATTGTTATACATTTTCAAAACGAATAAAAATTGTAATTCTATTAAGCATAATTTTTTGTTAAGGATGGAGAGTTTATCTAACCAATTACAAATTACATTTAACGATCGACAATTAAGAGTCAGGAGTCAAATGTTTAGTTAGATTTCCAATCCTATTAATATCCTATACATACAATAGCAAATTTAATATCACACCATAATTGATCCAAATTAATTATTTCAACATGCTACCCAACATAAAGGAAAATTTCGAAATAAAATTAATGGGTTTGGTCTCAATTTTGAGATTTATAAAGGGGAGAATTCTTTCAGATTAAATTAATTTATGGCAAGTACTTACTGCAGTTATTAAGATTTTGACGGGAAAGGTTAGATATGAAGAAGTGGCTCTCTCAATAAACAACACCGGAAATTACATTTAAAAAAAAAAAAAAGAAGAAGCTTATTCTACTTCCACACCCTTTTTCACTTTATACAGTCTAGTAGACATCTTATCCACGTGGATGATTCCCACATAGCCCAATTAATGGCATCTCATCACGTGATTCCCCACGTGACGTCCACCTATCTGTCTCCTTCCCCCCTCTGTACGGACGCCGACAATCGCCACCGTTTCACTCACTAACCACTCCATGATTTCACCTTCAATCTCACACACTAAACTCTCCCTTTCTTCCTCATAGCATCCATTCATCAATAGCGACTTCTGCAAATCTCTATCTATCAAAGAATCTATGTCTTCAAGCACCTGACAGTTAGCCGCCGGAAAATCATCAATTTTCTCACACAATTCATCATCCAAAGCAAAATGATCACCATTTCCGACAATGGGAGAAGCCCACGGCTTGAAATCCAACTGGGGTCTTAAAATGTCAGCCAAAAGCTCATCGACTACATGGAAAATCAGCTTCCGGTTGCACCGGCGGCTCAAGACGGTGGAGGCGGCAGCGGCGGGGTGGAAGAGCTCGAGGTAGTAGAAGATTGATGGGTCGAGGGGGTGAGACGGGGTGTGCCATTTTCCTAGTGTTATGGAGGTGAATTTGTCTATGATACCAGAGCGTTTCAAGATTCTCTGGATGTAAGATTTATACTCCGGCGAGGTGGAGGCGGCGGTGGCGCAACCGTTAGTGTTGTCTGGTGGTTGGGCGAATAGATAATGAGGTTGTTTGTACGAATGGCTCGTATTACTAGATAACTGTGTGTTCCTTTTCGATGAAAGAGCATCTGATGATACCTGTGACTGCATTTTCACCCACGCCAAATTATTATACTCAATTATCAAAAATTAATACCATTTATTTTCACAGGAATATGACAGTGACATCTATTTTTGGATTTTCTACCTTCTTCGTTTTTATTTTCATTTCATAGTTGTTTGAGTATCAAAATACATAATTTAATGAGGGGTTATATTTGAATAAAACAAAATTTTTGAAGGCTTCTTTTGATTCTAAAGAAAAGTATTGTTTTCTGAAGCAGATAAAGAGCATTGTTTTCTGAAGCAGATAAAGAGTAATAGGTATGAGAGCAATACATCTTTTTGACCAGAAAAGATTCAAACGCTCTTCAACATGAAGATCATTTATGTTGATTTTGTTACAAAAATATAAATGGGGGCCTGAAAAGAATTTATATCCGTAGAAAATGGGAAAAAATTCTTGATCAAAGAGAAAAACTTTCCAAATCAAGCATTTAAAGCTGTAAAGCTATGCAACATTGCCATGGTTTCCCAGAATTAGAACAAGAATGAAAAAAAAAAAAGATGAAAAAGCAACAAAAAGAAAATTAAATAGCATGTGAAGAAAGAAAGTGGTAGAGTACCTGTTTTAGAGGTAATTTAGTAGGAGGAGGAGAAGGGCCTTTCTTGAGTGGCAGAAGGGTGGGGCCACTTATATGGAGAATTTCAGAGGTGGACAACAATGGAGTTTTCTTTGACTTGTGAACAAAAGCCTCTTCTTTCTTCTTTCTCATCCCACCTTCATGACACCTTAATTTCTTCACACTCCAGCTTTTTCCCTTGTCTACTTTCTTCGACTCCTTGTCTTGAACCACCATCATTTGAGGCTTATTAGCCTTGGAGCTGGAAGTTGAACAGTTGTCAGAAGATGCTGAGTTCCTGGGACTTTTGATGCTGCTCGTATCTGTAACTGCTTTGCTCTTTTTTGTGTCTGAAAATCTGAGTTTTGGAGAAGAAGAAGTCTTGTTGTTGAGTTTGAGCAGATTTTGATCTCTTCTGAGTTGACAATCTGAGTCTCTATAGATGTTTGTAATATCCAGGCCAACTCTTCTGCTAACACTTTGTTTAACTTGCTTCACAATTTGCTTAGCATAATTCCCTGCCTTATTGCTGCTTGTGTTTTCATCCTCCTTCAATCTGCCTGATCTTCTGCCCAGCCGTTTCATTATCTCTTCACTCACGTTCTCTTTGTTGATTTGGAGAGAGAGTCTGTGGTGGTGATCCACGTCGGACCTTCGTGCGCCGACGCTGATGTCGTCGTCGGAGAAGTATCTGTTTGGTCTGGTTTTTTTGAGGTTGAGATGGGGTTTTGTAGTGAGAGGTGATTTAGAGTTAGAGAGAGAGAATGATGAAGGAGAGTTGCATTCTGGAAGAAGGTCCAAGCCCATGAGCCTTGCTACAAGATTTGGTGTCTTTGTGCCTGGAGAACTTATCATGCTGTTATCCGATGCTACTTCTGATGAACAGCTTGACCTTCTTGTTTTGATTTGGTTAATGCTCACCTGAAAAACATGTAGAAAGTTTTAATATCAAAATCATTATCTCTAAGCTTTATGCATTGGAATTTCAACTTGTAGGTATTATAAAAACAATATCGACATACTGGGAAATTCAAGTTTTCATCTTCTTTGATGGCTGAAGAAGGCGTTGAAACTGTTTTCATCTCCTCTAGCTCCAAGCTGTTTCTTGGTGCCTCTACACCTGCATGAAAGCATATATATATATATATATATGTATATAAATAAAGAATAAAAAAATATGATTAATATGTTTGCACAGAGAGAGAGAGAGAGAGAGAGAGAGAGAGAGAGAGAGAGAGACCTTTGGGTGTGAATGAAGTGGCTTCTTGTTGAAGAAAAGGATTGAAAGAATGTTGGTGGTTCAAAGGGAGGTGAAAGTGATGTGAATCAAAGAGCTGAAAAACAGCAGACATGCAACCAGGCGATGAAGTGGGTTCTTCATCCTCCTTCATTTCTGCAGATACCGATCTCCTCCTTCGCCCCATTCCGCCGCCTCCGCCTACCCAATGCAGCCACTCTTTCCCCATCGGAATTGTTAAGAGGAGGAGGAGGAGAAGAAGATCGGAATTGTTAAGAGGAGGAGGAGGAGAAGAAGAAGTAGAAGAAGAAGAAGAAAGGAAAGATGGTGTAAATGCTTAATTAGCAACCGAGAATTGCGGACCACGCTCTCTCTTCAGTCTGCTAATCCAACAGTTATATTTTTTATCACTCACTCCCAAGGAGTAGACTCTCTCTCTCTCTTATTTAGTCTTGGGAACACGAGATGACGAAATGACCACGCTCTCTTTATTTTTTTATACTCCATCTCCCTCCACTTTTTTAAATTTATTCTCGTTTATTGGGGATCCCCATTTCAATAATTACTATTTTTTTTTTTTACTTAGCTAATATTCCTTCATGAACGTTTATATGACACAAATCAATCCCACCAATTTGAATCTAGCTATTGTTTTCCATTTTTATTTTATATATTAATATCTATTTCTGATTCTGTAAGTATACACATTCAAATATATTATATTCATAAGTGTTTAAATATCTCGTGCACAATTAATATAGGATGGTTAGATATTTCTAACGAATTATAAATATGACAAATTTGAATTTGAATAAATGAGCAACTTCTTTTAGCATTAATACCCCTTTTAGGGCAGTCAAACTGTCTGAGGATAGTTGGGCACATCTAGTTTTAGTGTCTACATTTATCTGCCACTTTCCATCAAACAATTGCTCCAACTTGCTCTTCCTCATTTCTCCCACTAACTAACTAATTTTATCAACAAAATACTACAACTCAAATATTTATTAACCACAATATTTTGTTCTCACAACAATATTTTGTCATAATATTTTATTGTAAAATTATTATTTCAAAAGTTTTTTTATAAATAATTTTTTTGGGACAATATTATTGTTGCAAATAGTTTTTTTAATTTTATTATTTAATTGTTTTTTTAATTTATTATCAATTTATATTTTCACTTTTTATAACAACATATTATTATAAAAATTAGAATTTTCACGACAACAAAAAAAAGTTCTCACAAAAAACTCATCACAAATACTATTTTTTATTTTAGAATTAAATAAGTGGATTCAAAACTTTTTTTTAAGTCAAATTTACTGACACATCCAATTTTCAGACTAGTAAATGTTTGGTGGTCACAAAATGATGGCATCTTCATCACTGCATAAAAAAAAAACTACTATTTTACAGTTATTTTAATATAATAATTTTCACTCATTTTCAGCATTTTGTATTATTTTTTACATTTAAAATGCATATTTCATAATATTCGTTGTTATTATTATTATTATTATTATTATAAGAAAATGAATAAAAGAATTTAAAAAAAAAATGAATTTAATGGAGGTGTGACCTTCATTGGATCCAAGATTTCAATTGCAATAATTTAGTGTGATGATTTAGTGAAGTGTTAGAGTGAAAATATTTTAAAATATTAGGAATTTCATGGAGATGCTCCAATCTTATTTAAATGTGAATCATTCGTATTAATCTAACTCAACACGAATGCAACTACAACAATTTTACGTAATTCAAAGTTTGTTAAGAAATAGGACAAAAATCACACTGATTAATGAAAATTCTGTCTTTAGCTTAATATATACTGCACAGACAAAATCAAAAGTTGAAAACGTGTATTATAAGATATAATTGAACTCTATCATATTAATTTAATAATTAATCCGTACTAAACTCCGATGTCATTAAAATGTTGGTAAAATTTTAATTAACTACTAATTTATTATATCCAAAATAAATTTCCACTTAAAAAAATTCCACTCAAGTAACAGTATTAATTATCAAATTATAACAATTACTACTACTATTACAACTATTAATAATAAAAAAAAGAATGAATCCAGTACTCCTCTAGTACATGTGACATGATTTGATAGGTAATAATCTCTAATTTAGTTTTGATAGGTAGATTTATAAATAATAAAAATGTAATTATAGAAAGGGGAAAGGTACAAGTTTAGAACTGGAGTTAAGTGGTACTTTTTTTTGCTGGCGGCTCCGACTTCCTTTAGATCCCCCGACAACAACGCTTTTTACACTTCAACTACACCAACATATATATTGCTTCTATTTCACTCTTTCTTTTCTTTCTTATTAAATAAATTCACCTTAATTTCTGCTATTTACAATCTATATATTTCAATCAATTCAACTATTTGTGCTGAGAATCATATAACAAAACATACCAATGAAATGGGACAAACTAGCTAATTCAACTGCAACTTAGATTTCGATGAAAGCTGTAAGAATGATAAAAATATTTAAACTTAATTAAAATATAATGAATGTAATTAAGTTGTGATTAAAATGAAGGTTTTTTTTTTTTTTAAATTTTAAAAATCTGAAAGTAGCCCTATTTTCTTTGAGCAGGTCATTTTCATTGGAGGCAAAAGCTATTAATTGTTTTGAAACCTTTATATTTGTGGATGATTTTTGATATTTTCCAGTGTTCCATCATTTAGATGTGAAGATTTGGAATAGGGACAACATATGCAGGGGTGGAGCCTCATGGTAAAGCCCCCAATTTTTTTTTTAAATTTAATTTTCTATGTATAATTTTTTTGATTTTAAGTGTTAAAATACCCATTTTATAGTAATTTAACCCCCAAAGCCAACGAGCCCCAACAGAAGTTGTCTAGCTCCGTCCCTGAACATATGAATGACTTATTCTTGTCTTGAAGAGCAGTACTAGTTTTGATGAAGAGTGTAGCTTTCAAATTTCAGCTCATGATGCATTCACACAAATATTTAAAATTAGATAGGATTTATCATTACATGATTATAGGCCTGTAATATTAGGATGGGGCAAAATTGGGAAGACATGTACATATGTATTAATGGATGAACAAGAGTTGATAGAAGTAGGCATGCCCCATCACTGATACTCTCATGGACTCTTCGCCATAGCTACCTTCCGCTGTCCAAATGTACCTAACAATATCACTCTCTAGCCTCTAACAATCACAATTTCTGAGGGACCAACAATTTTTCACTCACCTCCCCCTAAAAATAATCACTTTTTTATATTCTCATCTATTTTTTTCTAATCAGTAACATAATGAAACACTAAAATATTCCTATAAAGTGGCTAAAAAGTATTCCATTATATTTTTAAGTCAAATTGAAAGGGTACTTTTGTCCAAAAATTAGATTTTGGCTAAAAAAAATATTTCCTTATATTAGTGGGTAAAAACCACATATGAATCTCCTATTATACTATATATTTCATCTCTTATTTCAAATTAATCAACACATGTCACATATAAATGCATCATTAATTAATTAACATATGAAGCGTATTAAATATCAGAAAATACAAGATGAAATACCACATTGCAGAGGATCTGAACCAAAAAAAAAAAAAAAGGACTTATTCATTTCCAAGTTTCAAAGTTGGTGTGAAAAGAAAATTTCTAATCCCTCCTCCCCTCTTTTATTTTATTTTATATACTTCTCATTTGGATATTTTTTTTCATTGCATAAAGTCCAATTGAAAAGATTAAGAAACCGCAACATATTTTTGAACAAAAATAATATAAAATAGGTGTATATAGTATGTAGAAGGAAATTCCCATTTAGTCCCTCCATTTTTTCAGGGGTAGTAGTTTTACCCTTTTGGAAGGACACAAAAACTAAGGATATGCATGAATATGATAAGGACGGAAGCAATGAATTATATGGAAAGCCCTACAATTATTGAACTCAAACAAATTGCAATGTCCATATCTCAAGGAACACTGTGTCAGTTGTATCATTATAAGTGGCATTATCATTGTCCTAAGACCATCTTCTCCCATCATACATTTTTTTCAAATTTCATACAATTAATTTTTGACTTATCATCATGTTTGTCTCTGTATTTTGAGTTCTTGCTTCCATGCCAACTCTTGGAGCTTATATAATCTCTAACATCTATAAATTGTTTTGACTATTTCAAATTGGTAATTGACTAATTAAGTCATGGAAATTTTTTGTTTAATTAATTATCAAGAAAAATGAAACATATTCTAAAATGTATAAAAAGAAGATACCAAAATGGATACTTTGAATTAACAGAAATTATAGCATACGAATGAAAAATATTATTAAAAAATAAAATTTCCGTTGCCGGGACTTGAACCCGGGTCTCTCGGGTGAGAGCCGAGTATCCTAACCAACTAGACTACAACGGAATATGATAGAATTTCGAACCATTTATTATATATAATATAATAACTTAAAGTTTCTAGTCATCTTTTTCCTTTTCAAGAAAGTGAAATAACTTCATGATACAAAACTTTAGTTTAATCCTTACGTAATATTGGGTTTTGTCTTATCAATTAGAATGAAGCCAAGTATGAGAATATATTATGTAAACGAATGATTGAATCATGGATTTGAGATGGAGATTTTTATTAGGCTCTATTTGAATAGAGTATTTTGAAGTTGAAGTTTTCTTTTAGACTCCATTTGAATAGAGTATTTTGAAATGGAGGTTTTCTTTTAGGCTCTCTATTTGATTAGAGTGTTTTGAAATTTCGAATTTCAGATGAATGAATTTTAAATCCATTCAAGTTAGAGTAGATTTGAAATCCATCAAAATGATTTTAGGATTAGTTTAAACTGAAAGTGATGGATTTCGAATCCATATTTATCCAAACACCACACATAGATTTGCTATCATGGATTTCAAATTTCTTCTTAAGTTCACTTATTCAAATGGACCCTTAAATAACTTTTAACCACTCATACGTTTGTTAAGAGTGAATTACATTTACTACTTTTGACTTTTTATCAAATTATTAAACTGAATTTGACATTTGTGAAAATTACAATTTCATCTCACAATTTTAGTATATGACCCCTTAAAATTTAAAGTACGCTAGTATAGTATGATATGAACCAAAAAAGAGTGAGCTTCAAATTAAATTTCCAATAAAACTCATTTGTAACATTGCCTGAGTTTTTTTTTTCCTTTTCTTTTAGTTAAAAGGGTGGTTGTAAATTGACGCACCCATCTAATGTATTTGATAATTTGACCAAATCTTAGGATAATAGACAATAGACGTAATTCACATATTTTGTTAATTAAAGGGTATTGTTTTGTTATGTGAAAGTCATAGATATATTAGATAATTTGACCAAATCTTAGGATAATAGACAATAGACGTAATTCACCTATTTTGTTAATTAAAGGGTATTGTTTTGTTATGTGAAAGTGATAGATATTAATTCAATCGATATGTATCTTATTTCAAGTTAATCACCGCATGCCATATCACTAATACACCAATATAAGATATCTTATATAAGTTAGGTCATTAGTTATTAGTAGAATTTGAATTGGCTGTACTCCTTCCTTTATTCTCAAAGAGATGAAAATTAATGAACATGAAAGTAAAGAATAGATGGGACATATCACAAACGTGCACTATTGTCCTTGTATTTCTGTAACCTCATTAAACCTCGACACCTTTCCAAGTGATTTGAGTTTCACCTCCACATTTTCTCGTCACTCATCGATCAATCTCTCTCTCTCTCTCTCTCTAAATAATTAATTATTTATTTATTTTTCTCTCCAATGATGTTATACCCATGCTAGCCATGCATGTGTACGTATCTAACGTACAATAGCCATATTCTTATCTATAGTTGAAAGAAAGAAAAAAGAAAACGTGACTCATATTGATCTATCATGTTAATAAAAATGACCATTCAGCAATAGTTTCAATGGGGCCAATTTCTTGCTTGAATTAATGATGGGACTTGAAAATGAGAGAGAAGAGAGGTGTTGTCAGGTTGCATTTATCTTTAGGTAATATTTATAACGAAGACACGTTATTAAAAGTTATGGTAACATGCACCACTTTTCTGAGATGATCATGTTACCTGCTATATATATGTATGTCCTTCCCATCTCTACATTTCAAAATCTTTACTTTCTTTCACCCCCTTCTATATAATACCTTACAAAATAGCATAACCTAATATTCACCGTATCTTGTGTCCTAATTAAGGGATTAAATATGATTTTATTTTATTCTTTCCATTGTTAGATTGGGAAAGATCTCAATTCTTTGAGTATATATTGTAATCACCTCTTTGTAAATTAATTTATAGTGAATAAAAAAGTACTTAGTCGATACCAACAAAATTTAGGTTATAACATTTTATTTTGTATCGATAGAATCAAGTCATTCTATTTAATTACTTCAGCTTGTACCATATTTAGAACCAATAGAATACATCGTTCCTTTTTCATAGCCCGTACCATTCAATCCTAGCTAATTATACCACCAAATAAGAAAAAGTATAATTGGTTAAAATGGTTTAAAAAAGAAAAAAAAAATTTATAAGAATACAAAAAAAAAAAAATATATATATATATATATACTTGGAGTTGGCTAAAAGTGGAGGTTTCCAAAATATTTGTATCTTTAAATATTGGATGCTGTATCTCATAATCGACTTCTAAAAATTGTTCTCTCATTTGTGTATTTAACGTGCATGTTTGAATAAAATATGAAATATAACTTAAAAATATTAATGCGAATTGAGACCATAACATTTGGTCAAGAGGACGAGGTTTGGACAGGTTGGCATGTTTCGGGACTTATTTTTTCTTGCAAAATATTCAGTAACTATTTTCAATGTATTTGAAAAACAAAAATACCGTCAGCAAGATAAAATATCAGGAGATATTCTAAGTATGGTAATTACAATCACGTCATAAAGACAACCTCTAAAATCATCTCTAATTTGTTTTTGTGACAATTTTAGCACATATGGCAGGTAATATATATTCTTCCATTAAATCTCAATCTTCTTACAAAAATAAGAGAGTAATTTTACCATCACACATATATCTCTATTTTCTTACTTATTTTAGTATCATATTTCATTCATATTCATATTAGTTAATAACTTTTATGTAATAGCATTGACTTAATTTCATAAGTATTAAAACAACTTAAAATATGACTGTTTTTCGATGTGAAACCTAAAGTATATATGATGTTCAAGTTGAATTTTTTCTTAAATGACACATTTATCTTTATGAAAGTCATATATTGCATTTCTTTGGAAAGTTGTTCATCAAAAGTAATTTAGATTGCACTTTGAAAAACTCATGAACTACATATTACAATAGAATTAAAAAAAAAAGGTTGTAAATTGAAAAATATGCATATTTCCATATTATTGATTTTATTTTTATTTTTTCCATTTGACTCTATTACTTATATTGAATACATATTTATGGTTTTATGTTCTACCTATCATCAATTCAGTACCAACCATATCATGATTCTATTAATATAATTATATATGTTACATTCATAAAGAAAATACAAATATTATTTATTTATTTATTATATATATTGTTATATTTATCATAGTATTCAACCTGCCCATCAGTTTCTAATTTTTTTAATTATATTTTATTTTCTTTTATAAAATATTAAATATTAAAGTTTATTGAAATCATTAAATTTTTATTTGAATTATATGATAAAAAAACTCAAGATCAGAATATCTCAATAATTTCCATAATTTATTATAAAACTTATTCAATTTAATTTTTTAATAGATTTTGAAGTTTCACTAATATTTTAAATCAACCCACCTTTATTTGAATTTTAAATATTCAAGTATTGATTTTGATTTCAATTAAATATATTGAGTTAATAGATATAACCTTGATTCATGGCTATATTTATATAGTTTGATTCATAAGAGATTTCAAGTGATATTTAAATTAAATTAATAATAATTATTATTCTCATTATTAATCTTAATAATAACCATAGTTAAAAAATTAAATATTATGATAAGAAATGAACAAAAAACTTTTTAATGAGGGAACAATACATATCAATATTGGTTGTTTCTTTTATATTAACGGAGATTGAAGAAGTTGATCTTCACAAGATAAACATGACAACAGTGATTATTTAGCCCATATTAAGCCCATTACCCAATTTGAATGTCCTCAATGTGAGGTCCACCATGGGGTGGTCAAGAAAGTTGGGCCTCGGACACTGGCCTAGTCATACATCATTTGTAGGCCCACCCATTATGTTCTACAGTCAACCCAACTTGCAGTCCAGCTTTTTTATTTTGGCCCGACTATCCACACCCAAACTTCTTTTAAACACACTCCATAAAATTAAATAAAAATGAAATATAATATACTCTTAATCTCTTACTTTAAAATTAAAAAAAACCTAAATTGTTCGACCACTAGTCGAATACATAACTTGGCCGAACATATCACACTCTGTTCTGCCACTGATTGAACACACTACACTCCGTTCGACCAATCAGGATCGAACGAGACTTTTCCAAAAAAGAAAAATACAAGCGTGAATCAGTAAAAAAAATCGATTCCTCATCAAACCAAACATTGTTGTTCATAAAAAAAACGTTCTAAATATGAATCTTAAATACTTACATTATATTTCAAACAACATTAAACAAATTTAACATATCAAATTCATAATTTCATCTTCAAAATTTTTAAAACTTCACTTATTTGAAATTTTATCTTGTTGGTGTGGATTCATTGTAGACTTTTTCGTATGAAATCAAACTTATCAAAATTTGTTCGCTTTAAGGTCGAACACTTTTCGATTCTAAACTTTGAATTTTTTTTTTCTTCTTCTTCTCTTGTGTTAGGGTTTGGGTGTGGAGAAGTATTTGGGGTGTGAAGGTGTTTGAAGTGTGTTTCGTATTCAATTTGTGTTTTATATTTTATTTAAATGTTTTATAATAAATGGTATTTTTGTAATATTATGGGGTGTGTTTAAGAAATTGTAAGTTATTTTTGCATTTTGATGAGTGTGTCTAAAAATTAGGATTGTTTAAAAGAAGTTGAGGTGTGGATAGTCAGATTTTTTTATTTTGATTTTTATTTTTTCAAAAGGGAGTTTATCGAAGTATATTATCGTGTTCGAATTAGTGATCTTATCATTTGGCTTTGATCAGCGCGCATTTATGAAATTTAACAATTGATAATATTCGTTATTAAATAAATAGTGTTGAAATAGAGATTAAATAGTGATATAAAGTGGATACAAATTTATTGAGCATTACCATTCGATTAGTGACGAATTTGTGATGGAGTATTGGACACAAACATTATCCATCTTCATTTTGCAGGTAATACTTTTACAAATGAAAATTTCTACGTACACAAAATCTTATAAGAAACAATGTAATATATATAATTTTACGAGATGAAATTCCTATAAATCAAACATATTCTCACACACTTATACGTGGATTGTAAATTAAAAATTGATACATTTAATAAAATATTCTTATATATAAAGAAATGCTCAAATGTCCACTGTGGACAACTCTTAATATGTCCACCAATGACGTGTAATGATTTCATCCCCTTATTATATAGAAAACGAAATTAATAGATATTCTGAATTTTTGACACGTCAGCAGTGGGCTGTGCCCACGGTGAGTAGGTGAGCAGGAGTGCTTATATATACACACATACTTATAATTCCATTCAAAATGAGTGAGATAAAGAAGCACCTGTTCTTGTTCTTGTAATGCCGACTTCCAACGTTGTAACGCAACTGTGCTGATAGAAATATAAAGAATGGCGAAAATATAACAATAATTCCCACTTAAACTTGCTTATTTATTGCAGAGCAAATATAAATTAGAAATAATGAGTGTTACTACAGCTATATATATTAGAAAAATGTATTTCTTTTTTTATTGGAGTAGCTAAGAAACATTAATTTCTTGTAGTTGGTGGGCCAATGAACAGTTCAGTGACAACCTCGGAGCTGAGGCTGTGACTTCCTACTTCTTTCTCCTTTTCTCCTCCTTCCCTTATCAATCCACACTGCAAAATTAATCCATACTTTCAAAACTATAATTTAATTTCTTTATCTATCTACAAAAATACTCACTAAAATAATTAATGCCAATTCATCTATGTTTGCTATCACATAAATGCAATAGAGGATCATAATTAGTATGAAACCTCAAATATTGTACTTTTAGGGGAATAAGTAAACAAATTCAGTTCAAAGCAATTAATTTTGGACAAATTAAGTTCATGGAATAAGTTAACAATTTTACCTTTTCACGCAACCTGGAATTTTCACCTAACAGAAATTTCTCCTGGAATAGCAAAAATTATTCAAGAATGATGAGACAAATAATAATACTGCATTTTTTAAAGTTAATTATGTAAACTTGTATGATCATCTATACCTTTGCTAGTAACTTTTCTCTTTCCTCCTTGAATAGGTGAGACTGAAAATTAAACAAGAGAGATATTATTCACCTACTAAAAAAATAGATATAGCTTTTGAACCTCATCAAATATAAGGATTGATGATGCAGAAAAATCATGGAAAATCACAAAATTTAAATAATTCATGTAACTATTATAACAAAATGACAAATCTTGCTGTAAAGATATGGCACTCACCATTAGGAAATTTCGTTATTTGGTTAGTTTTATTTTTATTTTTAGCAATGAAATTTATTCTCAGTCTTTTAGATTTTAAATAGTAACAGAAGTTGAATAACTATTTTAACTTTAGTAATATAAGTATATAACTGATGAGACAAATTTTACAAAATAAAATTGCATGTAAAAAGTCTAATTACCTTGCTAGCCCTAATGTTGTTTAGGCTTCTCTCAAGCTGGCTTTCGATTTGATGAAGCTCTTCCAAGGAACAAGTCCCAAGATTATGGCCTAAAAGCTTCCTGATATAAAGCAGAACAGAGTTGATAATTCAAACTTTAACTGACAAATTCAGATCTAAGATTAAGAAGACAACCGTTGAGAATTCTCTAGCAGCTCAATCTTCTTTGCAATAAATGCTGCTTCGTGCTTTAGTTGCTGCATGCAACCACAATTTGAGGAATGATTTCAAATCCATTCTAGTAAATGTAAATTGTGTTTGGATTAATATGAATACACTTTTATGTCCACAATTTCATTCATCTCATTACCATAGGAATGAACCTAATAGGAATATGATACATAAAAGAAAATACCATTAAACCAGTCACAAGAATACATATATTTATTCTCTAAAGAGGAATCCTTCCAGTAGTGTCGGTCATTTATTCCATCTATCATTTTTATTTTAAACTAATTTTTGAGTAGTAATATATATGAATGAATTTAGATTTGAAATTTATTCATTTCAAATTTCTCAATAAAAACCAAACCACAAATCAGAAATATATAATTCAAATCCATGATCTATTTTTTTTTACACAAAGATGTCTAATATATTTAGAACATCTCCAGCATAGTGGTACAATAGGAAAAGCCATTCTACTGCCAAAATTGCAATCCAAAAGTTAGCACTAAATTTTCAATCTACAATTGTGGTGTGGAGGTACTTTAAAAGAGTAGCACTTATGTACCCGGGGACACGGCCCATTAAATCCGTGCCCCTGGTGCATATAAGTTTTGATGATTTTAAAATTATCTACTAAAATTATTTTAAAGGTACTTTAAATCATAATTAATTATCTTTTGAAGTTATTATCAATTAATTTATTATAATAGTTGGAACTTAATTTTTTATTGTGTATGATATAATATTAACTAATCTGTAATTTTAAAAATAATAAAGTTTACATAACCGATTTTCCCTCGAAAAATTATTTACATAACCATCACTTACTTAAATTCTAGAAAATTTAATAAGATAATATAGATTCATTAAATTACAATACATAAAATACATGTCACACCAAAGTCCAAATACATAAAATAACATAAAAGATGTTTAAATTATAATAACATAAATCACACAAAATACGAACCTTAAAGTTAGGCATCCTAAAATTTTATTTCTTATTTTATTTGAGTTCTATGCACATATTTTTTTTCATATTAATTGAATTATTTTAATGTAAATAATATTATATGTAGTTATGAATAATATTAAGGAGAAACAAAAAATGTATAAATATATATTTAATAAGTTATAGTTTGATAAAAGAATATTAACACAATATAAAATGATTAAAAGATTGAGGAATGTATCACGGGATAGTACCCATTTCTACCACAATTAATATAATGATTTACTTTTCTACTACACAAAAGATATAATATATTTTCTACTACAATTTAATAAAATGATAACTTTACCTTTAAATTTAAAACATTGATAAGAGGTATTTCAAGGCATTTTGAATTGTAGTAAAAACAAAAAATTTAAAACATTTTAGAATAGAAAAGTAAGAAAACTATACTGTATGGTAAAAAAGTATTTCTTCAAAACATTTAGTAGTATTTCAAGACATTTCGACAATGTTTTATCTAGGTGGAGCATAATGTAGTTATGTGAAATTCAGTCCAAGCAATAGGAGGGCATGTTGGATTGATTTGCCACATGAATTAAGTAATCAAATCATGCTTCCTTGATAATCTCTTTGACATATGTGCATAATATTATCTTTCCCTAAACTTTTGGTTTTAAATTGAATTAATATAAATGATGGTTTAATTTTATTGGATTCATATCCATGCTAACAATAGCTTGCAAATACACTCATTAAGCCTAACAAAAAGTGTATGTGCATATACACGCACATATATAGAAGATAATCAATTATTAAAACTTTTCTGCAATTATTCCAGGGGCTTGTTTTAAATTAGACATCATCCGATCTAATATACATGCATGACTTTTTAGAGACTTAATCTTATATCAAATTATTTGACTTCTTAACTAATATAATCAGTTATTTCAGAATTTACCCCAATCTCTGTACTAAAAAGATCTTTTATTTTTTATGTTAGTAATTAATTTTAGTTTGAGAACTAATTAAATGTCTTTTAAGTAATTGTACAGATCTTAAATTATAGATTGTTATTGATTGCAACAAATTTAAATTTGTTTCATAGTACATCGCGTGCATAGCTATTAGGATTAAGGTTTCTGCAATAATAGAGTTAAAAACTAATAATACAGTACATGTGTGTTATGGTACTTTTTTGCCAGTTTGCACAAAGGCTTATATTTCCTTGAATTTTTTTTCATAAGATTAAAATAGTATACTAAATAAATCTATCTAATGAATACCTAGATAGAAAGATTGATTATAAATTTGATAAAGAATTCTACTTTAGTTATTATATCTTTTACTGAAGATATATAAGAAAAATCACTTTTAGTGGAATATTTATTGAGAAAATAATATTTTTAATATGTACCCGTTGATCAAACTGCTGGGGTTTTCCCCAGACAGTTTATATAAACAGTTTTATATAAGAAGAAAAATTTGGAAAGAAAAAATGTTTTTATGATTTTTGAAGAAATGAAAGATTTACAGAAAGCCAACCTGCACTTGCTGTTGATCAACTTCAGTGCACCGATAGTCTTTGACACGTTCAAGGTATCTCTCTATTGTCTTTTGCATGCTGCACATTCAATACAATAAATAAGCCATATATCATCCTATACAAGGACCTGATAACCTGTCTTTTGAATTGGACAGGTTATTGTCAATTTAACATTGAACACAATCAATCTTTAATTTATTAGTTGTACATCTAACATCTTATAAGATATTTTTTATGATGACGATCCACAAATCTATTTCTTTCTTGCTCCATCATTCTACTCAAGCAGTACAATCATCAGGATATGATGCAATTGGCACATGTTATGTATAGCTCATCGAGAAATAAGCAAACAAAGAAAATATTCGCTAAAAAACAATCAACACATAATACTAGCACATATATAATTTGGGCTTCTCTATTTTAATATCCTATGTTTCGTACATAAGTACATGTTTTTTCAAATTTGATTAAACAAAAGGAAGGAGGACATATTATGTGGTATGCCAGATGAAATTCGATTTTAGAGTACAAATCAGACCGTGTTTCTACCGGGTAGAAAACAAGAATATTTATTGGAATAAAATTTAATCATAAACTAAAATAAAGTGTTTTAGTCCATGAAATACATGTCTCTCAACATCCATAAGAAAGTGCTTGAGAATAAACACATCAACAAGAAAGTACAAAAGAAATAATAACAGTAGTATTACTAGGAAGGGGTAACAACACATTTGTATGTCAAAAAAAAAAAAGAAGGTGAAACTAATAAATTTGTCGTAATTCTGAAAGAGGCAACCACACCACACATAGGAAATAGTAGAAATTACTATGCTTAGTACAGTCGTACTTGAAGTCATTACATGTACCTCTTTGCTTCATCAGGTCCCATAGTAGTACAAAACAAGTTGCACACATTAAATAATTGTAATTGAGTCCACGGAATCCGATTATGTTGGTGGATTGTAAGAAATAAAATCAAGATTAAGAAAAACGTAGATGACTATGACGATGATTGAAAAATTAATTAGCGAAAAAGACTTTACTTGGAGTTACAGAATTCATAAAGTCTTCCTTTCTGAGAAAAGATGATCAAAGCAACCTCAGCATCGCAAAGCACTGAGAGCTCATAAGCCTTTTTCAATAGACCATTTCTGCGCTTAGAAAAGGTCACTTGCCTGCTTGTTGCGTTTTCAATTCGCTTCATTTGGACTTTCCCTCGCACCATTTTTGCTTGTTTAATTTCTACACATATATAAAATAGTCTGAATTGGATGAAATCCTTGCAGAAAAATATATATAATCTGAAAAGAATTTCAAGAATTCCATAATCTTACCAGCAAACTAGCAAAAATCCCAGAGAGAGAGAGAGCTTAAAACATTTGGAGGCGAAATCAAGAAGATTGGTAAAAGAGAGAGAGAAATTATAGACCAGAGGAAGGGGGATTTGGAATTTATGGTAAGAAGCCCTAGAAACCCTAATAATTAACATGCCAAAAAAATCAAACTGCTAGTGAATCAAAGCAAGAGTTGATAATTAGAGCTAGGAACCCTAGCTTTTTTAAGAACTGCTGACTTGAGAAAAAGGGAAGATTAATATTCCATAGTAGTGCAAATAAAGAAAACATTCCAGAAAAGACCATACGATGCTGAAAATCAAATTCTACTGTACGTATTTCCATAAAGAGCATTAAAGGTACGAGAAGATGAACTTGAGCTCAAAACCAAAGACCAAAAAAGACTTAAAAAGAAAAAAAATAATAAAAAAGGAAAGGGGGAATAACCAATAGTAGACGGAATTAATGGATTAATATCAGATAATAATTGAAGAAGACGATCTCTCTTTATTTTGTGACCACAGAGGACAGAATCAAACATTTCCATATCGATCATGTATCCATCGTCCAACAAAAAGGGAAAGACACACAAAGAGGTAAACCAGCAAGATAAAAGAGGAGAATAAAATAAGAAGAATAGGAGAAAAGGGATAAGATTTAATATATATCTTGTTATAGCAAAAAATAAAGAAATGGATTTCACTGTTTACAGCTATTATAGAAAAGCTTGGAAAGTAGAGCCAACACAAAAGGGCAATTTTAATGATAAATGGGTAGATGAAATTAAACGTCAACATCATCGTACTTGGACGTGACGTCTCCGCGAATTACCATCTGACAGCACATTTTCTCGTACACTGCAACCAATGGAAATTCACCTTCTCACGTGCCCTTTCTTTTTTATTCTAATTATTTAATTTTAATTTATTTGTTAGATCTATTTTTAAAAAAAATCACCACATATCACCTATATCACTTATATCAAATAACAATAAAAGTGAAAATATTTCGGTAATCATATGGTGACATTGGAGATATTTTAATTATTTAAGGTATTAATTTATAGGGGTAACCCTTAATTTATATATTGATCAACACTTTTCTCCTAATAATTAATCATAGGATACACATTTTTAAGGGGACAAGCCAACGTCGGTAGTTCGCCATAATTAATGAAAAATTAAGGTTTTCTGGTAGCCTATTAAACAGTGGAAGTCTGGAGTAGATAAAGAATAAGATTCCATTTTATATATTGTGCTTTTTAGGGTTTCACTAGACTTTTTCATAGAAACTATAGCTACCATTATTTATAATCCTGGAAGTCTGGAGTAGATAGAGTAAGATTCCATTTTATATATAGGAAAATGGTCATTTATTTATATAAAATTTAATCTCAATCTATTTATAAATATAATTATACATTTCTTAAATGACCTTAAATATAAATTGTGATTCCAAAAATACCTATTTTTTTTCTCAAGTCAACTGATATGTGGGTCCCAACTGATTTGTTAGACCGACCTCATCACTAATGTCACTTATTCACTATTTTCGCCCATTATTTTATTTTATAAAATATTTCAATAATTATTAATGATATTATTAATCTTCTAAAATAATTTAGTAATGTTCAAAAATGTTATACATGAGAATATAGTAATAATTTAATGTTTTCGAAAATTAATAATAATATTTTCGAAAATTAATAATAATATTTTAAAAAATTATTAATATTATTATTAATGTTTTCAAACATTAATAGTTATTATTTTCGAAAATAATAATCATCGAAACATTACTATGCAATTTTCGAAAATTATTAATAATGTTTTCGAAAATTAGTAATAATGTTTTCGAAAATTATTAATATTATTATTAATGTTTAAAAGAACATTAATAGTTATTATTTTTGAAAATAATAATCTTCGAACATTACTATGCAATTTTCGAACATTAATAATAATATTTTCGAAAATTAATATTACTATTAATGTTTTCGTAAATTAATAATAATGTTTTTGAAAATTATTAATATTATTATTAATATTTTCGAACATTAATAGTTATTATTTTCAATAATAATAATTTTAGTTACTATTTGTTAATAGTTATTATTTCAAAAATTAGTTACTATGCAATTTTCGAACATTATATATTCAAAATTTAATACTATTTTATAAATAATGTTTGAAAATGAATAAAATTTTATAACTAATGTTTAAAAATTAGTAATATTGTTAGTCTAATATTCGAAAATTACTAATGTTTGAAAATTAATAATTTTACTGTAATATTTTCGAATATTAATATAACATTAATAATGTTCGAATATATATTCGAAAATATTAATTATTAATGTTTGAAACATTAAATTATTACTATAGTACTATTACTAATATTTTCGAACATTATTAAATTATTTTTGATATTATTAATAATTTTCGAACATTATTTTCGAACATTAGTAAAATAATTATTTCAAAAATATTAATTATTAATGGTTCGAAAACATTAAATTATTACTATATTCTCATGTAAGCTAAGTGTGGGCACCACCATCCTGGTTCTTAGCGCGTGGACGGGGGCATACTATGTGTAATGATTCCATCATTCACGATAAATAATAAATAAAAAATCATTCCAAAGACCCACACCCAGGCGGGTACGAAGACCGCGGGAGGAAGGCCTTCGGTACGCTACCGTGGAATGGAAATCCAGGCTTTGTACTAAATTATTTTTGAAAATTAATAATATCACTAATAATTATTAAAATATTTTATAAAATAAATTAATGGGCGAAAATAGTGAGCAAGTGACAAAAGTGATGGGAGTCAGTATGACAAATCAGTTGGACCGCATATCAATTGACTTGAGGAAAAAAAATGGATATTTTAAGATTATAATTTATATTTAGGGTCATTTAGGGATGTGTTATTTATTGGTAGATCGAGATCAAATTTTATAAAAATGAGTATAAATGACCATTTTCCATTGTGCTTTTTTGGGTTTCACTAGAGTTTTTCATAGAAACTATAACTACCAATATTTATAATCTATAAAGTTTATCTACATGATGTTCATTAATTGAGAACTAATTCCATAAAATGCATAATTGGTCTTTAGTACTGGCCATCCGATTATACTAGGAGGGTAAAAGGTGTAAATACGCATTCAATGTTAATTAAAACTTAAAATAATCTATTTAAGACACGTTTTTTAAATAATCTTATGAGCAAAGCTAGTGTGGTATTACCGTAACTTGATTTTAATTTCTATTACATTTATTCTTTATTTTAGGCAGTCAAAATAATAGAATGATAAATTCGTACGTTTTTGTTGCTATGCTTTGAAATTGTATCTTGGTTGGCTGTTTTCGAAAAGAAAAAAAGAAAAAGCTATAATTTAAGTCCATTTAAATTATTAGGAATAATGGTTGCCAATTTTCGCATGCCCGGAGAGAGTATAATAAAGGTTTTAATTAGAGGATTGGAGTTGGGATATGCAAAATTGTTGTTATAGGTCACTCCACATTTAATGAGAATTACGAACATGTCCATCACAAACAATCAAATTTGTGATTTTTAATAATATTATATGTAATGGTGTTTGAAGCTGATATAAAAATAAATAAATAATTAAAGGAAATATAGGCTATAAATCTCACCAATCATACAATACAAACGTAGATTAGCCTCTCGTTTTAATTTTGACGTCAGAATCTTGACAAATCCAATTAATTCAATTTTTACCAAATTCCAACGTGTACAAGTTAAAAGACGACAAACACCCTTCACCAACATGTGCAAAAGACCACAAACTCCTCCTAGCTATTTGAACAAAATTTCGTATTCTTTAGTTTTTCCATACTCGTCTTCCATCCTACGTACAATTCACACTTACAATATTTAATAATTTTCTCCAACTTATCAATAATATATTATATATACTTCGAGTTTCTTTTTTTTCTCTGTTTATTGCTTCATTACTTGTGACATGTTCAAATATTTAGAGAAGGTGTTGAGGGATGTGGAGAAAATAGCAAGTTAAACGTGCTAGAGAGACATGTACTGATGTTTGAATAGATTAAATTAATTTGTAGTATATATCAGACCAGCTTCCATGAAAAAAGTTCTTTTTAATTTGTTGTATTTTTTACATATTGTTTTTATTTTATTCATATTGATCAATTATATTCTTGGTATATGATATGATGGTACGTGATGAGATGGTCAGTTATACTATTAATGTTTTGATGGTACATCCTAATGAAAATAGAATGAAAATTAAACAATATAATTCTATTAATACGTGATGAGATGGTACACCCTCATGTTCGGATTCTACAACCTGAGTTTTGAAAGCTACAAATTGATGTAAATGAAATGATTCAATTCAATTGACACAGATAGAGTGATATGATTGGTATGAGTTAGTGTAGATTATATAGATGAGCACTGTAAAAATGTCAAATTTTATTGAAATTTATTCTAGGAGAAAACAGATTTTGTTTTAAGACTAAGATGAAACTTTTCATTCCACAAGGGTTATAAATAAAACACTTTAAATTTGATTAAGAAAGTGTTTGGCTAAATTTATAAAGTATTTCTTAAAAACATCTTATAAATGTTTTTAGAGATTACAAGCTATTTAAGAGGAGTAGTGTTTGTGTGCACCAGGTACATGAGTTATGATCCATGCAACTGGGTATACGTGTCGGGTCGGGTCAGGTTCGGTTTAACCCGGATTCGCACCTTTTTTTATTTATAATTTATGTCATAACCTTTATATTGTAATAGTGTAACCTTTATGTACAGATTTCATAACTTTTTCAGTGCATGATTTATATTTTTTTCACTATAAAAATTCATGTAATATAGCTCAAACCTGTATGTTGTAATAATATAACCTTTATGTTGTAATAGTATAACCATTATGTATAGATTTCATAACATTTTCAATAAATAATTTATAGTTTTTTTCACTATAAAAATTCAATATAGCTGAAACTTTTATGTTGTAATGATATAACCTTTATGTACAAATTTCATAACATTTTCAGTGAATAACTTATATATATTTTTCATTACTCAGCACTGTAAAAGGGTTATATGCATATAACTAAAATGTTATAAGGATAAAACTAAAATGTTAAGTTCACTAAACTAAAAGGTTATGTCAATATACAGAACTAGAATTTGAGTTAGGGTTTGGGCGCGTGAGGCGCGTGTGGGGCGCGTGAAAGGCACTTTCGGATCGGGTTGACCCGGTTGCACGGATTGTGGGGGGCGTGAAAGACACTTTCGGATCGGGTTGACTCGATTGCACGAATTTAGGATCCGTGTACTTGGTGTATAAAAACAATTGTGATTCAATAGTATTTACTAACATTTTTTCCCAAAACAAATTGCTCGAGGCTTCCAGGCCAAATTTTCAGAAAGCGAGAAACTAAAATAGGATCTTATTTTGACAAATTAAATTTGATTATTTAAATTAAATAGAGTTTATTAAAAGAAAAAAAAAAGGAATCGATATACTGTTAAAGTAAAGCATGGCCCATGGAGAGTATTCTATTTCTATCTTTTCTCTATAATCTAATATGGGTTTCTTCTGCTCATAACATAATAATTTAATTGAACATTCTTTACTAAATTGAGTTAATGCATCGAATGAATTGAAAATCCAGGTCTTGTCATTACTTTTCAATTTTCAGGTAAAATGAAACATAAAATATTGACATTGTTGAGATCAATAAAGTGTTAAAAAAATAAGTATAACTTCAAATTTTGGGTATTTATATATGTTTAATTATTTATAAATTTGGAATATTTAATCTCTTGATCATGAGGCCCAAATAGGCATGTGAATAAAATATGGCCCATTGATGCCCATCCAGACAAGAGGATGTTAAGGCCCATTAACTTCCTCCATAGCTTAAGCATCTTCAGAATAACAGAAAATGAAGAGAAAAATGGGGGACAAAAAAAGAACAGCCACCGCAAACAAGAAAAAGAAAACGGAGTGGCCATCCATAAAACCCAAATCCGATCTTCAAATCACTCGCCTCAAAGACCATGATCTGATTACCGTGAGTTAACCCTCGACATATATATATATATATATATTACTGTGTTTAACTCTGTATTGAAATTATGTTATTCATAATTCACCAACAAAATTAGTTTGTTTATTTATTTATTTATTTATTTTTTAATAACATGTTGTGATTGTAATGAGTTTTTGATGATGGATTTCCAGTTTTATTGCGTTAATTTTGGAAGTAGAAATCTTTGCTGTAGTTTCTTCTGCTTTTGTGAGGTTCAAAATGTTTGCTTTGTTAAAGTTTTAGGGCTTTTTTTTGTTCTTTTGTCGCTTTAGTATATTACATTGGTAATTTTCTGAACCTGGATTTTGAAATTTAGTGCTCTGTTTATTCGCAAAGAATGTAAAAGAAGTTAAACTTGTTTACGTAATTTTTCACTAGCTCTATGTGTTGTAAGATTTTAGGATTTTTTTTCGTTTCCTGTCCTAACATTAATGGAAAAAAAAAGAGGCCATTTATGATGGAAAAGAATAAAGTAAATGTATTTTTTAAGTTTCAAATTGATTGGTATGAAAATTTGCCCTTCGAAAATGAAAACAAATGGCCTGGAATCCATGTCTTTATGCTTGATGCATGTTTTTAAGTATTAAGGATTGATAACTGGCATGAAAACTGTAACTGATTGAGATAATAAGATGTGTGTTCATTTCCTTGATTACATACTTCTCAACAAGACAGCCTCCTCCAAATTTCTGGACTCGGAGATCTGATGCTAATTTCTGAATTATGTTTTGCTTTTTTCTGTACACTGAAGATGGAATTTGAATATCATGTGTTGCAAAAATTGGTTTAAGCAATTTTCATATGGCATCCTTTAGCTTTAGTTAAACATAAAACACCATTGTGTATCATTTTGTCCTGCTTTTTTGAACGTGTCTGACAATGGTCTCTTTTATTCCTCCTCTATTTCTGTTCAAGATATTCAGATACAGAATTATCTTTCATCTGCTGAGTCAAAGGCATTTATAGATGCCGCAGAGTCAATTGGTTTTGTTCACCAAGGGAGTCTTGGTCCGACAAGGGGAGAAGCTTATAGAGACAATGATCGCATTTCTGTCAATGACCCTGTTCTTGCAGAAGCAATATGGGATGCTGGACTGAACAAATTCTTTTCAGATTTTAAGATTCGTGGAAAAGTTGCAGTTGGGCTGAACCCAAATATAAGAGTTTACCGGTAAGTGACATTTTTGCATCATGTATGCATAACAAAGCATTTCAATATTGAATTTCAAATATCACTTAAGACTTGGATTAGGTATATGAAGATGCATTATTTCTTTGCATCGAGATCATTGTGTGGTGAAGAATATAGCTGATCATTCATCTGCATTAAAAGATATTAATTTGCTTATCATTGACCTTTCTGAATCTATACTGTAGGTACTCTCCCGGCCAACGATTTGGACGGCACATTGATGAGAGCGTTGATCTGGGAGAAGGAAAATGTACACACTATACTCTGTTGATCTATCTAAGTGGTTCTCCTGGTAAAATTAAACCCAAGTCTAAAAATGATAATAGTTCTCAAGAATGTCTGGATCAACTAGTTGGAGGAGAGACTGTGTTTTATGGACCTAGAAATGCTCTGGTTGCTGAGGTACATCCTAATAACTTTTTATTAGTATTAAATATGTTGTTTCATTTGAGGATTCTTTTGATATTCATAAGTATGGAATATATTCCTCCTATGATGTTATCTTTAATCTAAGTTGAGGCTTTTAATTTTTATAGGATGAGCTTATCTATTCCCAAAGGATTCTTAGAAATTCCTTGATTCTCATCCTATATATGCCTGTAAACCCTGCAGGCTGATTGACTGCTTTACCCTTCAAGATCGCATATCCCACATTTTAGGACCCTTATCCTGCAATTACTGACCTTTCCCTGAGTGATTAAATGCCTAAACAAGTTTTGGCTTTTGAGTCACTCATCTCTGCATTGCTTCTGCTTTTGAGCCCATTCAGACATCCCAAAGAATATGTGTCAATGCTTCAGTACTTGACCTCACTTTAAGTGTGTGCACATACTCTTATATTTTGCTGTGAGGTGAAACTAATAGCTTCTAGATGAGATGATCATTCAACAACTGATAGGAGAGAAACTATTCTTATCACCAAATCATATCTTGTTCTACTACAATTCCTGCAACATCCTATGATGCTGTATACTTGATATATATGAAAATTGTGTAGGTAGCTCCAACAGAAGGATGGCCCTACTTCACATACATGGTGATAAGTGCATGCTGCATGAAGCTCGAAATGTAAGTAAAGGCCTCAAATATGTCTTACGATCTGATGTGGTGTTTGCATAGCGCTTGGTTATGATCTTATTACCTGATACATCTATCTCTATTTCCATTGGAAGAAGACCGAGAATGATCTATGCTTTTGTGTTGTAATTGATAATTGATATATATGTCTTCTCTTCATACACATAACTGGTCGATGCACCGTCCTGTTATTATTTAGTATTCACTTCAATTTATGAAAACAACTCTAATCAAAATGTATAAAACTATATGCTTTTGGTGTAATTAGAATTGACCAGAAACATTTTATTGCGGTTTGATGCATACAATTGTTATGGTCATGCTTTAAGTCAATATTCAATGTCGTTAGATAATGGATGCAAAATAATGTGTGAGATGAATTATTATATCAGTGAAAAGGGGGACAAAAAAAAGGAAAGGGCGCAAATTTGTCTGCCAAAAGATATACGTGTATTCTTGTTGTGGCCATTTTATAAGACATTTCGAGATATGAAGAGAATCTACAGCGTAACGGTAACTCACAAATCACAATAGGGGTGTGACATTTTTGTATGTTATGAGTATTATGATTTAAATTACTCATGCTACTACTATGTAACTCATTAGCATGTGCTCTCAATGAATTGGCATTATTTCCTTTGTGTATGTATAAATAGTTTTACATTCTTAACGTGTTGATGTTGGAAGTTGTTAATAATTAGTTAATTGAGAATAGTTTATTAAAAATTTTTTTTTTTATGAAACGCTGTCATATCACCTATGTATTCATAGTTCTTTTTTTTTCCCCTTCTGTTAATAATATGATGTTAATAAACACTTAGCAAAGGGTTACCAAATTAACATTTCAAATCAACTGACGAACCATGAAACACAAATATAATGCAATGAGTATTTATATTATCTATTCTACTATACATACCAATTTTTATGTAGTACAATTTTGGTAATATTTATTTCATTTTTTCACTATCAATTTTATTTTTATATATTTCAATTCTGATTCTCTATCTGTTACTTTTTTTTCTTTTTTTTTTTTCAATTTTCATCTGATTTACTCGGATGTCAATTTATACCATGCGGACGTTTGAATAGAAAAATTTATGTCAACAATTCCACTGTTCATGCTTGAAAAAATTGAAATTCCAAAAAACAAAAGAATGAAAATTGGAAAAAGTAATAGTTAGAGGTAGCTTAAAGTTAAAATGAGTAAAATTTTGATGGTAAAAAAGTCAACACAACCTAATTTATAGAAAGAAAACTATAATTTTCACCCAATAAAGTGAGAAACAGATATGGTACTTAGATTGCATTAAATCAATTTAATGTGTCGAATGTGTAAAAAATCTAATGAACTTATTATATTTTTCATATATTGTGGGAATAAGATTGTTATGTGTCATCAATGAACATATTAAGAGTTGCCCACGATGAGTATTTTTAATATTTCTTCCATTACTCGTGACCATTATGGAAATATTAAAATATTATCATTCAAACAAAAAAAACGCCAACCAAAATTTTAGAGATTGTGGTCTTAAATTGAGCAAAAACATGCATTGATATATAAACGACATTTAAAAAAAAATGGTTAATTAATATAAACCTAAAAGACAATTGTTGAAACATAAAATCATTATATTGTATAAGCTGTCTGTAAGTATATTTGTCCGAGTACTGTTCATTTCATCAATATGAATTAGATATGAATATGATGCGACATCACTATTATACATATGGTGTTTGCCAAAAAAAGAAACATAAAATAAATTCGATTTTGCACTAGATGATGTTGTTATCCTACAACTGCAAAGAAACCTAATAGTAGTTGACTGAAAACCCCAGCAAGTAACAATGTAACACAACAGTCGTCCCATGCATTCTGATCACCTTATTAATTATAGGACGATTTATTTTGCTAACTAAATAAATTATATTACAAATATTGCATAATAACTATGCATGTCCATGAATGATTAACTCAAGATTCTCGTTCTGGAAGTCATTCAGAACATGATCATCTCCTTCATCACCAAACTGATCCGTAATAGGAGAAAATTGACAGTCTAGGGTTTCCTCATCAATAGAAACCGGCATTGCATGCATGAAAAAACCCTTTAACATTTGAAGAACTGAGTTCCACAGAGGCAAAAAAAGCGCAATGCAGATGAGATAAGCGTACCAAAATGGGGTCGGAGGGAAAAGGAACGAGGCCAGAAGGGTGAGAGCAAGAGAAACAGAAAAACGACGAGAATTGGCAAAGCCCGGCACTCGATCGTTTGGAAGAGTTAGCATAAGAGAGAGGTTCAGATTGAGGAATGTTAGAATGAAGTAGAAGATGATAAAGCCAAGAATTAGTGAAGTCATTTTGATTGCTATGGATTGAGCTTCATCATATTCCCAGTCCCAAAGGTGGCCTTGAGAGTTCAAGAGAAGATAGAGCAGGATATTCACCATGGGAGGCATTGCAAACCTCAAATCTAGGGTGCAATGCATTTTTTCTTGCGTTGTCTTTGGTTAAGATATATATTTTTAATTACTAAGAATTGGATATGCATTCTTGTAGTCGCTACAATTATTGCTATTTATAAATAATTAAGTACATATCATGATCAAGGGCAAATAATAATTAGACACTATTCATTTGATTTTACTCCAATGGAACTCATGATTTAATAAAAACAATATTGTATATTCTCACTTTAATTATAACCTACTTCTAATGAATAGAACTATTGTGAGACCGTTTCATGAATTTAATTTTTTATAAGATTAGTCAACCCATAATATACATATTTGTAAATATAGCTAGGTTTGGTTGTGAATAGCTGGTCTTTTTCTTTCAGAATTGAATTTATAAAACCGTCACATATAAATTTTTTTGTAAATTTTGATCTGCATTATAAGATAGAAGCTTCTTTTCTTTGTGAGGAAATTTCGGAGCAAGTTCAAACAAAGTACAAAATATGTATAAAATGCTTCATCCAAGGGAAAAAGCAAAAAAAAATAAGAGGGGCAAATTCATAGGTGAGGTAAATGATGGCTATCTACTCAACAAAACGTGGATTTGTCTCCCAAACCGTCCCACTTTGTTTTTGCTTTGTTTTGTTTTTTTTTTCTTTTTAAATAAACTCGTCCTCCCTCAAGCTATTCCGCTTACTTCTTTTTTTTTTTTTTCTTTCTTTTAAAGATTTAATTTCAAGTATTTTTATACATAAATAAAATTTGTGATCACCACAATGAGACTGCAAGTTTGACCAACACATAAGTTGTATTATTATTTGAATCAAGTTATCCTTAATTACTAACCTGCACCCTACAAACTCAAGTCGCACTATTTATAATCATCTACCAATAAAATCAAACTATTTCAATTTTTTTCAATATCAAGAATATAATTGACTGAAAAAATAAAGTACGTAGACATAAAAAGCTAGGCCATTAAGTCCAACATTTTAGCAGAAGTGGTAGAAATTTAAAGCAAGTTTGAGCATTTGGGGCCACAGCTGTCTTCCTGTGCCCTCATTTACTGATCAACTCGCTGCAGAGTTGGCACATCAAATAAAGGCAATGATCTTTGACCGCGGTAGTTTATAACTAATTAATTATTAATATACTTAACTTCGAAATTTCATGTTAAATGAATTTGTAAGTTATTCAAATAAATCATGATATCATAGAAAACCCTAGAATAATAAATTGTATGCATTTAATTATTATCAAGGAGGGTGCGGGTCTTCAAATGCTTGTGCTAATAGTTAATTTAATAATTTTTTGAATTGTCAAACCTACCATAACTTGTCATTACCCTACTCGAGGTATTCCAATTAAACCACGTTTTAGAGATCAAAGTTTATTTTCACTTAATTATATATCTTCTTAAACTATTATTACGTACCAATAAATATCTAAATTTATTTGAATTTACAATTCACTTAAAGATTATCCATATTACAGTTCATTAGCTAAAATATAGGAATTTGATAGGATCTTTTTTAGAATCAATATGATTAGTTAGGAGTGCATATAATTGTGTGATATTTAAATACATTCATTAATCTATTACAAAAATTCTAGAACAATATCAAGAGAGTACTTTTATATGAACAAAATTGTAATTTTACACAAATAATGATTTTGGACAATTATATAGCAAATTATACATCATATTTAGTGTTTAAATATTGATCATATCGCCCCCCCCCCCCCCCAAATAGTATTAGGATTTATGCCACTTAATTTGTAATCCTAGTTCCTTAGAAACTTTGGAGTGGAGGGGTGATGACATGATATGTTTAGTCCCAATAAAAGAGCACAAAGAGCAAATTATGTCTAAGTCCACGAAAAAGAGGTAGGCAGACAAATTGATTGTCACTACTCTTGGTATGTTGAATAATGATGATTGTGCCCACATAAGTTAAGAATTATAAAGTGTTTGATGTATCGTATATTCAATTGTTTTGGACAATAATAACCCTATGCGGATAATGTTATTATGTAGCCCATGCCAAATATGTGGACTTTCTTAATTTATCCGTGTGGTACATACATAGTTTTTTATTCTCACCATAAAGATAATCACGATTTAAACACAATTATAATTAAGCGAAATAAATAAATGATATAATGAATTTTATATTACGAGAAAAAAATTATATTAAAAACACTATAATATAGAAAACATATTTTTCTATATGAATGTTGATATAATTATAAACAAATCAATGGAAAATAAAACAAAATCAAGCAAAGACTATTGTTATTCATTAACACTAACAAATAAATATAAACGAACAAAAACCAAACCTTGTATTGGATACAAATTTACTGGCGTAAGGGCAGAACCTGTCGAACACAAAAACAAACAAATAACAGTGACTTATAAAACTCTTAAACTATTACAAAAATGCTGCAATAGTAGTCAAGTCGAGAAAGACTTCTATCCTTAAGACGAGATACGTCCAGAATAGTGTTCAATGGATCGTGCATATCGTCTCCCAAAGATAAAACGACTACGTCTTTTGAAATGTAGCACCACAATCTTAAAAGTTTTGGCGAACTTTGGTATTTCGAAAATTGAGCAAGATGCAGAAATTGAGTTTTTCTTTGTAGCTTCGACGAACTTTGGTGTTTAAAAATTGAGCAACATGCAGAAATGGAAAACTTGTTTTGTGTTTTTCTTCATATGAAAAAATGATCCATCAAGTTTTGTGTTTTTCTTCATATGGAAAAAATGATGCATCCTCATCCGGGTGTTGTAAGTTATATCCATGGCCAGAGCTGAAATACAACAAACCAAGCCACAGCGTTGCATTCTCGGTCAGCACACTGTATCTACGATTGAGTGCTGCAATCAACTCATGGTAGGGTTGGATTTGAGACCGAGCCGTGCCGGGCCGTGCCGTGCGTGTGTGTTGCTAAAGCATATCACTTTAAAAGTGTATTAATTATTAAGCTACTTCACATGACATTTTTAATACTTGTATTTATAAGGTTCATCTTCCTATGGGGATAGTTAAGCTTTTTTTCCCACATTCAAAATTTTCACATTTTCATTTCAAATAGTCAACTTGGATGTTTAATTTCTCACTCACCACAAATTAGTTTTGCGTAATTCAAAATGCCTAGATTATCTACTACAAACGTAGATTAATCTTTTGACATCTAATTCTTAAAAGAATTAACATTTAATCACTTAATTATTGGTTAAATTGGTGTGACCTATCACTTACTACAATCAATTTTCCAACAACTTGATCATGGGATATTTAACGAACGTGTTATTCTTAGAAAGCTGACGTGTTTAAATGTGTTGTCACCTCTTATATATTGCATCATAAGAGAATATTTGGAAAAACATATATAATAAGAATGGAAGATGGATTGCACATATAAAAGTTGCCTGCATTATGAATGTCACATCTGCCTCTGTTTTCAAAGAAAATTGGTCATACCTCATAATATGTAGCGTATGAAAGAAGTTCGAAATTGGAAGATACATTGCACATACCTCACACACAATTATTGTTGATATCATGTCCATATAATTACTAAATGTTCCGCGGTACAATATAAGAGAATGTTCAGATGAGTTTATAAATTCTTTAAAAGAATTTATAAGATGTTAAGAATTTATAAATTTTTTAAAATTATTTTATTAAATTTTAAAAATAAGATCTTATTTTAAAAGTTTATAAGATGTAGAAGCTTATATGCTCTTTTTTTTTTTTGAAAAGTAGATGAATCCCAATTTATTTATAAAATATGATCATAGTTTTTAAAACACCGTCAAATTTTATCATTGAAATTATACAAATATCATTACTAACATCTTATAAGTTTCAACATCTTATTTATCCAAATACTTTAACAACTTATTTTCATCTTAAATAAATATTTTATAAACTCTAAAAACACTTTATAAAGTGCAAGAGCTTATAACCTAAAAAACAAGCTTAGCTGTGTACCCCTAGTCTTCGTTCATGCAATTTGGACATATTTTTTAATGCTAAAATAATTTCATTCAAATTTTATATATTGAATTACAGTTGCTAAAATAAAATATGTAGGCTCAAGTTTAAAAGTAGTGAACATTATTTTAGTCTAGCTTGACTGTTGAAATATCCTTAATAAATGAGCTCTTCAAAAGACAAAAAAGAAAATAAAATGAATGACATGCTGGAGAGGTTTGCTTGTGATATTATAGGATAGTCGTGAGTTAGATTCCTGGAAATAGCGAAATTGATGTCCTTCCGTGAGTAAAATCTAATTAGTGATATCAATGGTTCAATCTTAACATTAGATTATTAAAACATATGTCACAATTATATGATAATTATTTCGGAAATATTATCCTCAAATTTGTATATATAAATTTAAACTGAGTCATAAGATAATTGAATGACATGAAATATTTATTGGTTGGTACCATTTACCGTGCGACACAAGCAATGATTCAAACAATCCATATCCAAAATTAGTATCAACACGAGATTCGTGAATAGTATTGTCAATGTTTTAATAATTAATTAATGAGTAGTGTTTGTATGCATCATGTGCACGAATCATAATTTATAATTTGGATGTGTGAGTTGGGTCGGATTCGATTTTTATTTAATCCAGATTCGCACCCATTTTTATTTGTTTTTTAAATTTATGTCATAACTTTTTTTATATTATAATAGTATAATCTTTATGTACAAATTTCAAATAAAAATTTCAGTGAATAACTTATATTTTTTCTTTATAAAAATTCATGTTATATAACTGAAATCTTTATGTTGCAATAATATAACCTTTATATTTCATAATATTTTCAGTGAATAACTTATATTTTTTTTACTACATGCACTGCAAAAGGTTATGATACATATAACCAAAAGGTTATGAGAACATAATTAAAATGTTAAGTTTATTAAACTAAAAGTTTATATCAATACAACTGCAGAACTAGAGTTTGAGTTTGAGTTTAAGTGCATGTGAACGCATATAGGCGCGTGAATCATACTGGAAAGCGTGAAATATATTTTAGGATTGAATCGATCCAATTATGTTGATTTAGAATTCATATATTTAATGTATAAAAATAATTGTGTTAATTAATTTATAGTTAAGTTTCACTCTATTGTCGTGCCATAAGGCCGCCCCAATTTATAGGGTCATTTAGGCCTGTTGGGCCGCTTGAGTCGGGTTGTCTCCCCTTATTGGATCCAACACAAATTTTCAGCTATAATAGAAATTACCCCAAATTGCAAATTTTCACTCTCTTTTGCTTGGAATTCCTAAATTTAATGATGAATCCAATATCTACCATTTCTAAACAATTAATCGTTATATTGGACAATAAATTTCATTACAAGATTCGATTTATAGATTAGTTTTCAATTCTAAACTTAAATTTTAAAGTTTTTTAATAGGGAGCTCAATTGAAATTTAGATTGAATTCTCAATTCAAAGCAAAATTTTATATTATTATTTATTTATATTTCAATATGTATTCATAATTTGAATAAATTAAGACAAGTTAGTATACTTTAAAAATAATTTTCATCTGATTTATCTTAATTTATATGAAAACAAATAAAAAAATATAATTAATTCAATCTATAAAATATAATTTATATTAAACTGATTAAAATCAATTTTCTATACCTTTATTCATAAAATTAAGAAAATAAAGGAATCTTACTTTATATATATACATATATATAAATTAATACAAGTCGGATGAAGATCGTTTCTAAATTGCACGAACTTGTTTTAATTTATCTAAACTATATATACATTTTAAAATATAAATAAATTATAAATAAATAAAAAATTATCTTGAATTGAGAATTCATTCTAATTTTCAAACCTTATATTGAAAAAAAATGTAAAATTAAGTTTCTCATTATGAAACTTTAATATTTAAATTTAAAATTGGATACTAATTTATAAATTAAGTCTGATTATAAAATTTATCAATTTTCCTAATTATGAGATTGGAATTGCCACCGTCATGATTCAAAGTTGAAAAGTTTACTTTCCTAAACTTTGAGGGACTAAAATAAAAATTTCTCCTCTAAATTACACTCTCTTAACAGTTTCTTCTCCAAATCCCCTAGCTATTAATCTACACGTGGATTCATATTAGTTCAACATTTCGTTTTTTATTTAGTTTATTTCCTGTCTTAAATTATACAAGATACATAACAAACAGCAAATGCAACAATTCGCTTCTAAAAACGAAAAACAAAAGAAAAAGTCAAGAACTCAACCCGACTTAAACACAGCCAAAATGGAGTTTGAAATCCATTAATCTCTATCAGTTAACAACTCTGCAATTGTATCTGACATCTCCATCCTCAACAACTCCGACATTGCCAAGCCTGAGCATGGAGGCAGCAAACTCAGCGAAAAACAAAGCCTGATCCCTGGCAAAAGCTTCCACTATCCAACGTGTCCTGTAATCTCCCAAAAGAGACTGATCCGACACAAACACGCCTTCCCCTCCCACAACTCTTGTGTAATAATCGTTGTCGAAAGCCGAAGACGTTGAGTCCAGGAAGTGACCGGCGTTGGGATCGGAGTTGGGTTTTGGGCAGATGTTCTTCAAGTCGGCGGCGAGTTGGGGTTGGAGGGTGGGGTCGGTGTCGTGGGTGGCGCTGAAGTTGTGGAGGCGGCTTTCGAAGGAGGAGCAGTGGGAGAAACCCAGAGTGTGTCCGCCGGAGAGTGCCACCAGGTCTTTGATGGAAAGCCCTCTTTGGGAAAAGCTTCGGATGAGCTGTGATGTGTTTGAAGATGGAGATGGTAGGTTTATCGTTTCATTTGCTCTTGATATTTTCCCATCTTTTCTTCCTTTCACCACGCTCCAATTCGGTCCTCCCGACTATAATACATCAAATCATTAAGGATAATTTAGGCATTTTAATCTTATAAAATTGCAAATATGATCCTCCATCCAACATTGGTATTTCATATTGTACCAAAATACATGAATCAATTGCCAAAAATACTCATCTCAAATCAAATGAAGGACCAAATCACATTTCTAATTTATATTCTATTAAAGTTCAATTTAAGCAGAAAATAAACAAAATTTTACATTTTACAGGAAAAGAAATTAGAAAATGGATTGAGGTTGCAAATTAAAAATACACAAGAAATTTTGAGGGCTATCGGAGATTAAATTTTTTTTTAAAAAATTGCATTGTGCAAATAGGATCATACTTCACTTTTTTTTTTTTATTAATCCAATTCAAAATTAATAAGTTAAACAAACAAAATATATTATTAGGTCATCAAGTGAGTTGTTTCTAAATTTTTTTAACACGGCCGGGAATATGTCAACTATTCATGAAATCATCTCTTATTTTGATCATGTGCCTAATAAGAAAATGTAAAAATAGACGAAGCAAAATCGAGTATGGCAATATAGTAAGAGTATAGAATACCAGGCGGACGACATCTCTGGCGGCAATGGCTAATAGATCAGCACAAGAGACGGTTTTGGGGCAAGTTTGTTCAAGCTTAGTTTTAGCATCATCAATCACATCAAATGCTGCCAATGAGAGATTGGGAGGACCATCTTTCTCTGCTTTGTTCTTTGGACTTGAGTCCACCAACACCGATGCATCACAACCCTAATAAGATACCACTGATCAGTAGAGAGAGAGGAGAGAGAGAGAGAGAGAGAGAGAGAGAGAGAGAGTACCCTGATGAAGCAATCATGAAAGAAGATTCTGAGGATTCGAGCTGGGACTTTAGGATCAAAGTTTGTAGCATTTCGAACAACCTGGTGGATAATGTTTTCAGCTTCAGGACATGTTTTGTCGTAGTAGTGGGCATCAAGAACTGCTCCTGACTGACACATACCAACTATAACCAGCAATATGCTCATGAAATAATACATCATTTATTTTGTATTTTTTTATACATATAAATCCAACTCTAGCTAGCACTGAGGATGAAGATGATTGGGTTTGTAGAGATGATGTTGAAATTGCCACAGAACATGATGTGCTATTTATAGTTGATCAATTATATTAGAGACCAATAAACTAATAAGTCGAGAAATTTCTGGGTTAATGATGCATGGAGCTAGCTTTATTTGTAAAACTTTTAAGTCACTCATTTGTTTGAAGAAATCAAATAAATACGTCGAAATATATGAATAGATTGTTGTGCTTTAGGACCAAGCATGCCATGGCCACCTACCTTCCTCTCTAATTAACATAGAGAAGGAGTAATTAATTTGCGTTTATGCAAATAACAAATACTTCATTAATCTTCAACTCACTCGAACTCATAACTATTGATGCAATTTATTTTAACGGAAGAAGATGAAAAGGAGGTAGGCTATAGAGATGACAATATACTCCTAAAGTTAACTTTACTAATCTAAATCTAATAATTAGCAACATATGTTGATCACCCCTTCGATGAATTTAAATAAACTTTCTGGAGTCGTTAAACTTAGATATTTTATCGATATAATTAATTCTCATGAAATGTCATTTTTTTTCTCATAATTTAAATTTGTTTCCCAACATGGAAATAAAAATTAATCATAAATAAAACGATTTCCACTTAAATTTTTGTGAGTACTGGAGTTTTAATTTGGTAGAATTCCGTTTTCATTAGAAAAAAGTTGTATTATCCTTTGGTGATTGCTGAGATTCTAATTCTCTGAGGTTGGTCTATGACAAATAGTCGGTAAGGGAGGAGTAGTCGGACTCCATTGCCTACTCATGAAAAGCCTGATATCTTTTTTTCAAGTAACTGTGAAACTTACCTGATTTCAGAGATTTTAAATCTTATATTATAAATGTTTTTATTATATAACCTAAGCCTCTCGACTGAAAAGATATTGGGCCGTTATATGGGCCCGAGCCCGTCTAAAACCCTCCTGGGTTAGCATCATCTAACCAGCCCAAATACTCTTTTTTTTTTTTTTTTTTCTTTGCACTATTTTACAAACAAGGTATGAGGATCCAATTTTCATAATAATGAAAATTAGAAAAGAAAAAAAAAAAAAAGGTATTCATTAATAAAATAGTATACACAATTTTAAAAAATGATAGTAACCTGAATATGTTTTCTTTTCTTTTATATATATATATATTTATATATATATATATATATATATATATATATATATATATATATTATATATATATATATATATATCATATTTTAAAAGAAAAGAAAACATATTCAGGTTACTATCATTTTTTAAAATTGTGTATACTATTTTATTAATGAATACCTTTTTTTTTTTTTTCTTTTCTAATTTTCATTATTATGAAAATTGGATCCTCATACCTTGTTTGTAAAATAGTGCAAAGAAAAAAAAAAAAAAAAAAGAGTATTTGGGCTGGTTAGATGATGCTAACCCAGGAGGGTTTTAGACGGGCTCGGGCCCATATAACGGCCCAATATCTTTTCAGTCGAGAGGCTTAGGTTATATAATAAAAACATTTATAATATAAGATTTAAAATCTCTGAAATCAGGTAAGTTTCACAGTTACTTGAAAAAAAGATATCAGGCTTTTCATGAGTAGGCAATGGAGTCCGACTACTCCTCCTTACCGACTATTTGTCATAGACCAACCTCAGAGAATTAGAATCTCAGCAATCACCAAAGGATAATACAACTTTTTTCTAATGAAAAACGGAATTCTACCAAATTAAAACTCCAGTACTCACAAAAATTTAAGTGGAAATCGTTTTATTTATGATTAATTTTTATTTCCATGTTGGGAAACAAATTTAAATTATGAGAAAAAAAATGACATTTCATGAGAATTAATTATATCGATAAAATATCTAAGTTTAACGACTCCAGAAAGTTTATTTAAATTCATCGAAGGGGTGATCAACATATGTTGCTAATTATTAGATTTAGATTAGTAAAGTTAACTTTAGGAGTATATTGTCATCTCTATAGCCTACCTCCTTTTCATCTTCTTCCGTTAAAATAAATTGCATCAATAGTTATGAGTTCGAGTGAGTTGAAGATTAATGAAGTATTTGTTATTTGCATAAACGCAAATTAATTACTCCTTCTCTATGTTAATTAGAGAGGAAGGTAGGTGGCCATGGCATGCTTGGTCCTAAAGCACAACAATCTATTCATATATTTCGACGTATTTATTTGATTTCTTCAAACAAATGAGTGACTTAAAAGTTTTACAAATAAAGCTAGCTCCATGCATCATTAACCCAGAAATTTCTCGACTTATTAGTTTATTGGTCTCTAATATAATTGATCAACTATAAATAGCACATCATGTTCTGTGGCAATTTCAACATCATCTCTACAAACCCAATCATCTTCATCCTCAGTGCTAGCTAGAGTTGGATTTATATGTATAAAAAAATACAAAATAAATGATGTATTATTTCATGAGCATATTGCTGGTTATAGTTGGTATGTGTCAGTCAGGAGCAGTTCTTGATGCCCACTACTACGACAAAACATGTCCTGAAGCTGAAAACATTATCCACCAGGTTGTTCGAAATGCTACAAACTTTGATCCTAAAGTCCCAGCTCGAATCCTCAGAATCTTCTTTCATGATTGCTTCATCAGGGTACTCTCTCTCTCTCTCTCTCTCTCTCTCTCTCTCTCTCTCTCTCTCTCTCTACTGATCAGTGGTATCTTATTAGGGTTGTGATGCATCGGTGTTGGTGGACTCAAGTCCAAAGAACAAAGCAGAGAAAGATGGTCCTCCCAATCTCTCATTGGCAGCATTTGATGTGATTGATGATGCTAAAACTAAGCTTGAACAAACTTGCCCCAAAACCGTCTCTTGTGCTGATCTATTAGCCATTGCCGCCAGAGATGTCGTCCGCCTGGTATTCTATACTCTTACTATATTGCCATACTCGATTTTGCTTCGTCTATTTTTACATTTTCTTATTAGGCACATGATCAAAATAAGAGATGATTTCATGAATAGTTGACATATTCCCGGCCGTGTTAAAAAAATTTAGAAACAACTCACTTGATGACCTAATAATATATTTTGTTTGTTTAACTTATTAATTTTGAATTGGATTAATAAAAAAAAAAAAGTGAAGTATGATCCTATTTGCACAATGCAATTTTTTAAAAAAAAATTTAATCTCCGATAGCCCTCAAAATTTCTTGTGTATTTTAATTTGCAACCTCAATCCATTTTCTAATTTCTTTTCCTGTAAAATGTAAAATTTTGTTTATTTTCTGCTTAAATTGAACTTTAATAGAATATAAATTAGAAATGTGATTTGGTCCTTCATTTGATTTGAGATGAGTATTTTTGGCAATTGATTCATGTATTTTGGTACAATATGAAATACCAATGTTGGATGGAGGATCATATTTGCAATTTTATAAGATTAAAATGCCTAAATTATCCTTAATGATTTGATGTATTATAGTCGGGAGGACCGAATTGGAGCGTGGTGAAAGGAAGAAAAGATGGGAAAATATCAAGAGCAAATGAAACGATAAACCTACCATCTCCATCTTCAAACACATCACAGCTCATCCGAAGCTTTTCCCAAAGAGGGCTTTCCATCAAAGACCTGGTGGCACTCTCCGGCGGACACACTCTGGGTTTCTCCCACTGCTCCTCCTTCGAAAGCCGCCTCCACAACTTCAGCGCCACCCACGACACCGACCCCACCCTCCAACCCCAACTCGCCGCCGACTTGAAGAACATCTGCCCAAAACCCAACTCCGATCCCAACGCCGGTCACTTCCTGGACTCAACGTCTTCGGCTTTCGACAACGATTATTACACAAGAGTTGTGGGAGGGGAAGGCGTGTTTGTGTCGGATCAGTCTCTTTTGGGAGATTACAGGACACGTTGGATAGTGGAAGCTTTTGCCAGGGATCAGGCTTTGTTTTTCGCTGAGTTTGCTGCCTCCATGCTCAGGCTTGGCAATGTCGGAGTTGTTGAGGATGGAGATGTCAGATACAATTGCAGAGTTGTTAACTGATAGAGATTAATGGATTTCAAACTCCATTTTGGCTGTGTTTAAGTCGGGTTGAGTTCTTGACTTTTTCTTTTGTTTTTCGTTTTTAGAAGCGAATTGTTGCATTTGCTGTTTGTTATGTATCTTGTATAATTTAAGACAGGAAATAAACTAAATAAAAAACGAAATGTTGAACTAATATGAATCCACGTGTAGATTAATAGCTAGGGGATTTGGAGAAGAAACTGTTAAGAGAGTGTAATTTAGAGGAGAAATTTTTATTTTTAGTCCCTCAAAGTTTAGGAAAGTAAACTTTTCAACTTTGAATCATGACGGTGGCAATTCCAATCTCATAATTAGGAAAATTGATAAATTTTATAATCAGACTTAATTTATAAATTAGTATCCAATTTTAAATTTAAATATTAAAGTTTCATAATGAGAAACTTAATTTTACATTTTTTTTCAATATAAGGTTTGAAAATTAGAATGAATTCTCAATTCAAGATAATTTTTTATTTATTTATAATTTATTTATATTTTAAAATGTATATATAGTTTAGATAAATTAAAACAAGTTCGTGCAATTTAGAAACGATCTTCATCCGACTTGTATTAATTTATATATATGTATATATATAAAGTAAGATTCCTTTATTTTCTTAATTTTATGAATAAAGGTATAGAAAATTGATTTTAATCAGTTTAATATAAATTATATTTTATAGATTGAATTAATTATATTTTTTTATTTGTTTTCATATAAATTAAGATAAATCAGATGAAAATTATTTTTAAAGTATACTAACTTGTCTTAATTTATTCAAATTATGAATACATATTGAAATATAAATAAATAATAATATAAAATTTTGCTTTGAATTGAGAATTCAATCTAAATTTCAATTGAGCTCCCTATTAAAAAACTTTAAAATTTAAGTTTAGAATTGAAAACTAATCTATAAATCGAATCTTGTAATGAAATTTATTGTCCAATATAACGATTAATTGTTTAGAAATGGTAGATATTGGATTCATCATTAAATTTAGGAATTCCAAGCAAAAGAGAGTGAAAATTTGCAATTTGGGGTAATTTCTATTATAGCTGAAAATTTGTGTTGGATCCAATAAGGGGAGACAACCCGACTCAAGCGGCCCAACAGGCCTAAATGACCCTATAAATTGGGGCGGCCTTATGGCACGACAATAGAGTGAAACTTAACTATAAATTAATTAACACAATTATTTTTATACATTAAATATATGAATTCTAAATCAACATAATTGGATCGATTCAATCCTAAAATATATTTCACGCTTTCCAGGTATGATTCACGCGCCTATATGCGTTCACATGCACTTAAACTCAAACTCAAACTCTAGTTCTGCAGTTGTATTGATATAAACTTTTAGTTTAATAAACTTAACATTTTAATTATGTTCTCATAACCTTTTGGTTATATGTACATAACCTTTTGCAGTGCATGTAGTAAAAAAAATATAAGTTATTCACTGAAAATATTATGAAATATAAAGGTTATATTATTGCAACATAAAGATTTCAGTTATATAACATGAATTTTTATAAAGAAAAAAATATAAGTTATTCACTGAAATTTTTATTTGAAATTTGTACATAAAGATTATACTATTATAATATAAAAAAAGTTATGACATAAATTTAAAAAACAAATAAAAATGGGTGCGAATCTGGATTAAATAAAATCGAATCCGACCCAACTCACACATCCAATTATAAATTATGATTCGTGCACATGATGCATACAAACACTACTCATTAATTAATTATTAAAACATTGACAATACTATTCACGAATCTCGTGTGATACTAATTTTGGATATGGATTGTTTGAATCATTGCTTGTGTCGCACGGTAAATGGTACCAACCAATAAATATTTCATGTCATTCAATTATCTTATGACTCAGTTTAAATTATATATAACAAATTTGAGGATAATATTTCCGAAATAATTATCATATAAATTGTGACATATGTTTTAATAATCTAATGTTAAGATTGAACCATTGATATCACTAATTAGATTTTACTCCGGAAGACATCAATTTCGCTATTTCCAGGAATCTAACTCACGACTATCTATAATATCACAAGCAAACCTCTCCAGCATGTCATTCATTTTTATTTTCTTTTTTGTCTTTTGAAGAGCTCATTTATTAAGGATATTTCAACAGTCAAGCTAGACTAAAATAATGTTCACTACTTTTAAACTTGAGCCTACATATTTTATTTTAGCAACTGTAATTCAATATATAAAATTTGAATGAAATTATTTTAGCATTAAAAAATATGTCCAAATTGCATGAACGAAGACTAGGGGGGTACACAGCTAAGCTTGTTTTTTAGGTTATAAGCTCTTGCACTTTATAAAGTGTTTTTAGAGTTTATAAAATATTTAATTTAAGATGAAAATAAGTTGTTAAAGTATTTGGATAAATAAGATGTTGAAACTTATAAGATGTTAGTAATGATATTTGTATAATTTCAATGATAAAATTTGACGGTGTTTTAAAAACTATGATCATATTTTATAAATAAATTGGGATTCATCTACTTTTCAAAAAAAAAAAAAGAGCATATAAGCTTCTACATCTTATAAACTTTTAAAATAAGATCTTATTTTTAAAATTTAATAAAATAATTTTAAAAAATTTATAAATTCTTAACATCTTATAAATTCTTTTAAAGAATTTATAAACTCATCTGAACATTCTCTTATATTGTACCGCGGAACATTTAGTAATTATATGGACATGATATCAACAATAATTGTGTGTGAGGTATGTGCAATGTATCTTCCAATTTCGAACTTCTTTCATACGCTACATATTATGAGGTATGACCAATTTTCTTTGAAAACAGAGGCAGATGTGACATTCATAATGCAGGCAACTTTTATATGTGCAATCCATCTTCCATTCTTATTATATATGTTTTTCCAAATATTCTCTTATGATGCAATATATAAGAGGTGACAACACATTTAAACACGTCAGCTTTCTAAGAATAACACGTTCGTTAAATATCCCATGATCAAGTTGTTGGAAAATTGATTGTAGTAAGTGATAGGTCACACCAATTTAACCAATAATTAAGTGATTAAATGTTAATTCTTTTAAGAATTAGATGTCAAAAGATTAATCTACGTTTGTAGTAGATAATCTAGGCATTTTGAATTACGCAAAACTAATTTGTGGTGAGTGAGAAATTAAACATCCAAGTTGACTATTTGAAATGAAAATGTGAAAATTTTGAATGTGGGAAAAAAGCTTAACTATCCCCATAGGAAGATGAACCTTATAAATACAAGTATTAAAAATGTCATGTGAAGTAGCTTAATAATTAATACACTTTTAAAGTGATATGCTTTAGCAACACACACGCACGGCACGGCCCGGCACGGCTCGGTCTCAAATCCAACCCTACCATGAGTTGATTGCAGCACTCAATCGTAGATACAGTGTGCTGACCGAGAATGCAACGCTGTGGCTTGGTTGTTGTATTTCAGCTCTGGCCATGGATATAACTTACAACACCCGGATGAGGATGCATCATTTTTTCCATATGAAGAAAAACACAAAACTTGATGGATCATTTTTTCATATGAAGAAAAACACAAAACAAGTTTTCCATTTCTGCATGTTGCTCAATTTTTTAAACACCAAAGTTCGTCGAAGCTACAAAGAAAAACTCAATTTCTGCATCTTGCTCAATTTTCGAAATACCAAAGTTCGCCAAAACTTTTAAGATTGTGGTGCTACATTTCAAAAGACGTAGTCGTTTTATCTTTGGGAGACGATATGCACGATCCATTGAACACTATTCTGGACGTATCTCGTCTTAAGGATAGAAGTCTTTCTCGACTTGACTTACTATTGCAGCATTTTTGTAATAGTTTAAGAGTTTTATAAGTCACTGTTATTTGTTTGTTTTTGTGTTCGACAGGTTCTGCCCTTACGCCAGTAAATTTGTATCCAATACAAGTTTGGTTTTTGTTCGTTTATATTTATTTGTTAGTGTTAATGAATAACAATAGTCTTTGCTTGATTTTGTTTTATTTTCCATTGATTTGTTTATAATTATATTCAACATTCATATAGAAAAATATGTTTTCTATATTATAGTGTTTTTAATATAATTTTTTTCTCGTAATATAAAATTCATTATATCATTTATTTATTTCGCTTAATTATAATTGTGTTTAAATCGTGATTATCTTTATGGTGAGAATAAAAAACTATGTATGTACCACACGGATAAATTAAGAAAGTCCACATATTTGGCATGGGCTACATAATAACATTATCCGCATAGGGTTATTATTGTCCAAAACAATTGAATATACGATACATCAAACACTTTATAATTCTTAACTTATGTGGGCACAATCATCATTATTCAACATACCAAGAGTAGTGACAATCAATTTGTCTGCCTACCTCTTTTTCGTGGACTTAGACATAATTTGCTCTTTGTGCTCTTTTATTGGGACTAAACATATCATGTCATCACCCCTCCACTCCAAAGTTTCTAAGGAACTAGGATTACAAATTAAGTGGCATAAATCCTAATACTATTTGGGGGGGGGGGGGGGGGGGCGATATGATCAATATTTAAACACTAAATATGATGTATAATTTGCTATATAATTGTCCAAAATCATTATTTGTGTAAAATTACAATTTTGTTCATATAAAAGTACTCTCTTGATATTGTTCTAGAATTTTTGTAATAGATTAATGAATGTATTTAAATATCACACAATTATATGCACTCCTAACTAATCATATTGATTCTAAAAAAGATCCTATCAAATTCCTATATTTTAGCTAATGAACTGTAATATGGATAATCTTTAAGTGAATTGTAAATTCAAATAAATTTAGATATTTATTGGTACGTAATAATAGTTTAAGAAGATATATAATTAAGTGAAAATAAACTTTGATCTCTAAAACGTGGTTTAATTGGAATACCTCGAGTAGGGTAATGACAAGTTATGGTAGGTTTGACAATTCAAAAAATTATTAAAATTAACTATTAGCACAAGCATTTGAAGACCCGCACCCTCCTTGATAATAATTAAATGCATACAATTTATTATTCTAGGGTTTTCTATGATATCATGATTTATTTGAATAACTTACAAATTCATTTAACATGAAATTTCGAAGTTAAGTATATTAATAATTAATTAGTTATAAACTACCGCGGTCAAAGATCATTGCCTTTATTTGATGTGCCAACTCTGCAGCGAGTTGATCAGTAAATGAGGGCACAGGAAGACAGCTGTGGGCCCCAAATGCTCAAACTTGCTTTAAATTTCTACCACTTCTGCTAAAATGTTGGACTTAATGGCCTAGCTTTTTATGTCTACGTACTTTATTTTTTCAGTCAATTATATTCTTGATATTGAAAAAAATTGAAATAGTTTGATTTTATTGGTAGATGATTATAAAATAGTGCGACTTGAGTTTGTAGGGTGCAGGTTAGTAATTAAGGATAACTTGATTCAAATAATAATACAACTTATGTGTTGGTCAAACTTGCAGTCTCATTGTGGTGATCACAAATTTTATTTATGTATAAAAATACTTGAAATTAAATCTTTAAAAGAAAGAAAAAAAAAAAAAAGAAGTAAGCGGAATAGCTTGAGGGAGGACGAGTTTATTTAAAAAGAAAAAAAAACAAACAAAGCAAAAACAAAGTGGGACGGTTTGGGAGACAAATCCACGTTTTGTTGAGTAGATAGCCATCATTTACCTCACCTATGAATTTGCCCCTCTTATTTTTTTTTGCTTTTTCCCTTGGATGAAGCATTTATACATATTTTGTACTTTGTTTGAACTTGCTCCGAAATTTCCTCACAAAGAAAAGAAGCTTCTATCTTATAATGCAGATCAAAATTTACAAAAAAATTTATATGTGACGGTTTTATAAATTCAATTCTGAAAGAAAAAGACCAGCTATTCACAACCAAACCTAGCTATATTTACAAATATGTATATTATGGGTTGACTAATCTTATAAAAAATTAAATTCATGAAACGGTCTCACAATAGTTCTATTCATTAGAAGTAGGTATAATTAAAGTGAGAATATACAATATTGTTTTTATTAAATCATGAGTTCCATTGGAGTAAAATCAAATGAATAGTGTCTAATTATTTATTTGCCCTTGATCATGATATGTACTTAATTATTTATAAATAGCAATAATTGTAGCGACTACAAGAATGCATATCCAATTCTTAGTAATTAAAAATATATATCTTAACCAAAGACAACGCAAGAAAAAATGCATTGCACCCTAGATTTGAGGTTTGCAATGCCTCCCATGGTGAATATCCTGCTCTATCTTCTCTTGAACTCTCAAGGCCACCTTTGGGACTGGGAATATGATGAAGCTCAATCCATAGCAATCAAAATGACTTCACTAATTCTTGGCTTTATCATCTTCTACTTCATTCTAACATTCCTCAATCTGAACCTCTCTCTTATGCTAACTCTTCCAAACGATCGAGTGCCGGGCTTTGCCAATTCTCGTCGTTTTTCTGTTTCTCTTGCTCTCACCCTTCTGGCCTCGTTCCTTTTCCCTCCGACCCCATTTTGGTACGCTTATCTCATCTGCATTGCGCTTTTTTTGCCTCTGTGGAACTCAGTTCTTCAAATGTTAAAGGGTTTTTTCATGCATGCAATGCCGGTTTCTATTGATGAGGAAACCTAGACTGTCAATTTTCTCCTATTACGGATCAGTTTGGTGATGAAGGAGATGATCATGTTCTGAATGACTTCCAGAACGAGAATCTTGAGTTAATCATTCATGGACATGCATAGTTATTATGCAATATTTGTAATATAATTTATTTAGTTAGCAAAATAAATCGTCCTATAATTAATAAGGTGATCAGAATGCATGGGACGACTGTTGTGTTACATTGTTACTGCTGGGGTTTTCATGTCAACTACTATTAGGTTTCTTTGCAGTTGTAGGATAACAACATCATCTAGTGCAAAATCGAATTTTATTTTATGTTTCTTTTTTTGGCAAACACCATATGTATAATAGTGATGTCGCATCATATTCATATCTAATTCATATTGATGAAATGAACAGTACTCGGACAAATATACTTACAGACAGCTTATACAATATAATGATTTTATGTTTCAACAATTGTCTTTTAGGTTTATATTAATTAACCATTTTTTTTTAAATGTCGTTTATATATCAATGCATGTTTTTGCTCAATTTAAGACCACAATCTCTAAAATTTTGGTTGGCGTTTTTTTTGTTTGAATGATAATATTTAATATTTCCATAATTGGTCACGAGTAATGGAAGAAATATTAAAAATACTCATCGTGGGCAACTCTTAATATGTTCATTGATGACACATAACAATCTTATTCCCACAATATATGAAAAATATAATAAGTTCATTAGATTTTTTACACATTCGACACATTAAAATTGATTTAATGCAATCTAAGTACCATATCTGTTTCTCACTTTATTGGGTGAAAATTATAGTTTTCTTTCTATAAATTAGGTTGTGTTGACTTTTTTACCATCAAAATTTTACTCATTTTAACTTTAAGCTACCTCTAACTATTACTTTTTCCAATTTTCATTCTTTTGTTTTTTGGAATTTCAATTTTTTCAAGCATGAACAGTGGAATTGTTGACATAAATTTTTCTATTCAAACGTCCGCATGGTATAAATTGACATCCGAGTAAATCAGATGAAAATTGAAAAAAAAAAAAAGAAAAAAAAGTAACAGATAGAGAATCAGAATTGAAATATATAAAAATAAAATTGATAGTGAAAAAATGAAATAAATATTACCAAAATTGTACTACATAAAAATTGGTATGTATAGTAGAATAGATAATATAAATACTCATTGCATTATATTTGTGTTTCATGGTTCGTCAGTTGATTTGAAATGTTAATTTGGTAACCCTTTGCTAAGTGTTTATTAACATCATATTATTAACAGAAGGGGAAAAAAAAAGAACTATGAATACATAGGTGATATGACAGCGTTTTCATAAAAAAAAAAATTTTTAATAAACTATTCTCAATTAACTAATTATTAACAACTTCCAACATCAACACGTTAAGAATGTAAAACTATTTATACATACACAAAGGAAATAATGCCAATTCATTGAGAGCACATGCTAATGAGTTACATAGTAGTAGCATGAGTAATTTTAAATCATAATACTCATAACATACAAAAATGTCACACCCCTATTGTGATTTGTGAGTTACCGTTACGCTGTAGATTCTCTTCATATCTCGAAATGTCTTATAAAATGGCCACAACAAGAATACACGTATATCTTTTGGCAGACAAATTTGCGCCCTTTCCTTTTTTTTTGTCCCCCTTTTCACTGATATAATAATTCATCTCACACATTATTTTGCATCCATTATCTAACGACATTGAATATTGACTTAAAGCATGACCATAACAATTGTATGCATCAAACCGCAATAAAATGTTTCTGGTCAATTCTAATTACACCAAAAGCATATAGTTTTATACATTTTGATTAGAGTTGTTTTCATAAATTGAAGTGAATACTAAATAATAACAGGACGGTGCATCGACCAGTTATGTGTATGAAGAGAAGACATATATATCAATTATCAATTACAACACAAAAGCATAGATCATTCTCGGTCTTCTTCCAATGGAAATAGAGATAGATGTATCAGGTAATAAGATCATAACCAAGCGCTATGCAAACACCACATCAGATCGTAAGACATATTTGAGGCCTTTACTTACATTTCGAGCTTCATGCAGCATGCACTTATCACCATGTATGTGAAGTAGGGCCATCCCTTCTGTTGGAGCTACCTACACAATTTTCATATATATCAAGTATACAGCATCATAGGATGTTGCAGGAATTGTAGTAGAACAAGATATGATTTGGTGATAAGAATAGTTTCTCTCCTATCAGTTGTTGAATGATCATCTCATCTAGAAGCTATTAGTTTCACCTCACAGCAAAATATAAGAGTATGTGCACACACTTAAAGTGAGGTCAAGTACTGAAGCATTGACACATATTCTTTGGATGTCTGAATGGGCTCAAAAGCAGAAGCAATGCAGAGATGAGTGACTCAAAAGCCAAAACTTGTTTAGGCATTTAATCACTCAGGGAAAGGTCAGTAATTGCAGGATAAGGGTCCTAAAATGTGGGATATGCGATCTTGAAGGGTAAAGCAGTCAATCAGCCTGCAGGGTTTACAGGCATATATAGGATGAGAATCAAGGAATTTCTAAGAATCCTTTGGGAATAGATAAGCTCATCCTATAAAAATTAAAAGCCTCAACTTAGATTAAAGATAACATCATAGGAGGAATATATTCCATACTTATGAATATCAAAAGAATCCTCAAATGAAACAACATATTTAATACTAATAAAAAGTTATTAGGATGTACCTCAGCAACCAGAGCATTTCTAGGTCCATAAAACACAGTCTCTCCTCCAACTAGTTGATCCAGACATTCTTGAGAACTATTATCATTTTTAGACTTGGGTTTAATTTTACCAGGAGAACCACTTAGATAGATCAACAGAGTATAGTGTGTACATTTTCCTTCTCCCAGATCAACGCTCTCATCAATGTGCCGTCCAAATCGTTGGCCGGGAGAGTACCTACAGTATAGATTCAGAAAGGTCAATGATAAGCAAATTAATATCTTTTAATGCAGATGAATGATCAGCTATATTCTTCACCACACAATGATCTCGATGCAAAGAAATAATGCATCTTCATATACCTAATCCAAGTCTTAAGTGATATTTGAAATTCAATATTGAAATGCTTTGTTATGCATACATGATGCAAAAATGTCACTTACCGGTAAACTCTTATATTTGGGTTCAGCCCAACTGCAACTTTTCCACGAATCTTAAAATCTGAAAAGAATTTGTTCAGTCCAGCATCCCATATTGCTTCTGCAAGAACAGGGTCATTGACAGAAATGCGATCATTGTCTCTATAAGCTTCTCCCCTTGTCGGACCAAGACTCCCTTGGTGAACAAAACCAATTGACTCTGCGGCATCTATAAATGCCTTTGACTCAGCAGATGAAAGATAATTCTGTATCTGAATATCTTGAACAGAAATAGAGGAGGAATAAAAGAGACCATTGTCAGACACGTTCAAAAAAGCAGGACAAAATGATACACAATGGTGTTTTATGTTTAACTAAAGCTAAAGGATGCCATATGAAATTGCTTAAACCAATTTTTGCAACACATGATATTCAAATTCCATCTTCAGTGTACAGAAAAAAGCAAAACATAATTCAGAAATTAGCATCAGATCTCCGAGTCCAGAAATTTGGAGGAGGCTGTCTTGTTGAGAAGTATGTAATCAAGGAAATGAACACACATCTTATTATCTCAATCAGTTACAGTTTTCATGCCAGTTATCAATCCTTAATACTTAAAAACATGCATCAAGCATAAAGACATGGATTCCAGGCCCATTTGTTTTCATTTTCGAAGGGCAAATTTTCATACCAATCAATTTGAAACTTAAAAAATACATTTACTTTATTCTTTTCCATCATAAATGGCCTCTTTTTTTTTCCATTAATGTTAGGACAGGAAACGAAAAAAAATCCTAAAATCTTACAACACATAGAGCTAGTGAAAAATTACGTAAACAAGTTTAACTTCTTTTACATTCTTTGCGAATAAACAGAGCACTAAATTTCAAAATCCAGGTTCAGAAAATTACCAATGTAATATACTAAAGCGACAAAAGAACAAAAAAAAGCCCTAAAACTTTAACAAAGCAAACATTTTGAACCTCACAAAAGCAGAAGAAACTACAGCAAAGATTTCTACTTCCAAAATTAACGCAATAAAACTGGAAATCCCATCATCAAAAACTCATTACAATCACAACATGTTATTAAAAAATAAATAAATAAATAAATAAACAAACTAATTTTGTTGGTGAATTATGAATAACATAATTTCAATACAGAGTTAAACACAGTAATATATATATATATATATATGTCGAGGGTTAACTCACGGTAATCAGATCATGGTCTTTGAGGCGAGTGATTTGAAGATCGGATTTGGGTTTTATGGATGGCCACTCCGTTTTCTTTTTCTTGTTTGCGGTGGCTGTTCTTTTTTTGTCCCCCATTTTTCTCTTCATTTTCTGTTATTCTGAAGATGCTTAAGCTATGGAGGAAGTTAATGGGCCTTAACATCCTCTTGTCTGGATGGGCATCAATGGGCCATATTTTATTCACATGCCTATTTGGGCCTCATGATCAAGAGATTAAATATTCCAAATTTATAAATAATTAAACATATATAAATACCCAAAATTTGAAGTTATACTTATTTTTTTAACACTTTATTGATCTCAACAATGTCAATATTTTATGTTTCATTTTACCTGAAAATTGAAAAGTAATGACAAGACCTGGATTTTCAATTCATTCGATGCATTAACTCAATTTAGTAAAGAATGTTCAATTAAATTATTATGTTATGAGCAGAAGAAACCCATATTAGATTATAGAGAAAAGATAGAAATAGAATACTCTCCATGGGCCATGCTTTACTTTAACAGTATATCGATTCCTTTTTTTTTTCTTTTTAATAAACTCTATTTAATTTAAATAATCAAATTTAATTTGTCAAAATAAGATCCTATTTTAGTTTCTCGCTTTCTGAAAATTTGGCCTGGAAGCCTCGAGCAATTTGTTTTGGGAAAAAATGTTAGTAAATACTATTGAATCACAATTGTTTTTATACACCAAGTACACGGATCCTAAATTCGTGCAATCGAGTCAACCCGATCCGAAAGTGTCTTTCACGCCCCCCACAATCCGTGCAACCGGGTCAACCCGATCCGAAAGTGCCTTTCACGCGCCCCACACGCGCCTCACGCGCCCAAACCCTAACTCAAATTCTAGTTCTGTATATTGACATAACCTTTTAGTTTAGTGAACTTAACATTTTAGTTTTATCCTTATAACATTTTAGTTATATGCATATAACCTTTTACAGTGCTGAGTAATGAAAAATATATATAAGTTATTCACTGAAAATGTTATGAAATTTGTACATAAAGGTTATATCATTACAACATAAAAGTTTCAGCTATATTGAATTTTTATAGTGAAAAAACTATAAATTATTTATTGAAAATGTTATGAAATCTATACATAATGGTTATACTATTACAACATAAAGGTTATATTATTACAACATACAGGTTTGAGCTATATTACATGAATTTTTATAGTGAAAAAAATATAAATCATGCACTGAAAAAGTTATGAAATCTGTACATAAAGGTTACACTATTACAATATAAAGGTTATGACATAAATTATAAATAAAAAAAGGTGCGAATCCGGGTTAAACCGAACCTGACCCGACCCGACACGTATACCCAGTTGCATGGATCATAACTCATGTACCTGGTGCACACAAACACTACTCCTCTTAAATAGCTTGTAATCTCTAAAAACATTTATAAGATGTTTTTAAGAAATACTTTATAAATTTAGCCAAACACTTTCTTAATCAAATTTAAAGTGTTTTATTTATAACCCTTGTGGAATGAAAAGTTTCATCTTAGTCTTAAAACAAAATCTGTTTTCTCCTAGAATAAATTTCAATAAAATTTGACATTTTTACAGTGCTCATCTATATAATCTACACTAACTCATACCAATCATATCACTCTATCTGTGTCAATTGAATTGAATCATTTCATTTACATCAATTTGTAGCTTTCAAAACTCAGGTTGTAGAATCCGAACATGAGGGTGTACCATCTCATCACGTATTAATAGAATTATATTGTTTAATTTTCATTCTATTTTCATTAGGATGTACCATCAAAACATTAATAGTATAACTGACCATCTCATCACGTACCATCATATCATATACCAAGAATATAATTGATCAATATGAATAAAATAAAAACAATATGTAAAAAATACAACAAATTAAAAAGAACTTTTTTCATGGAAGCTGGTCTGATATATACTACAAATTAATTTAATCTATTCAAACATCAGTACATGTCTCTCTAGCACGTTTAACTTGCTATTTTCTCCACATCCCTCAACACCTTCTCTAAATATTTGAACATGTCACAAGTAATGAAGCAATAAACAGAGAAAAAAAAGAAACTCGAAGTATATATAATATATTATTGATAAGTTGGAGAAAATTATTAAATATTGTAAGTGTGAATTGTACGTAGGATGGAAGACGAGTATGGAAAAACTAAAGAATACGAAATTTTGTTCAAAATAGCTAGGAGGAGTTTGTGGTCTTTTGCACATGTTGGTGAAGGGTGTTTGTCGTCTTTTAACTTGTACACGTTGGAATTTGGTAAAAATTGAATTAATTGGATTTGTCAAGATTCTGACGTCAAAATTAAAACGAGAGGCTAATCTACGTTTGTATTGTATGATTGGTGAGATTTATAGCCTATATTTCCTTTAATTATTTATTTATTTTTATATCAGCTTCAAACACCATTACATATAATATTATTAAAAATCACAAATTTGATTGTTTGTGATGGACATGTTCGTAATTCTCATTAAATGTGGAGTGACCTATAACAACAATTTTGCATATCCCAACTCCAATCCTCTAATTAAAACCTTTATTATACTCTCTCCGGGCATGCGAAAATTGGCAACCATTATTCCTAATAATTTAAATGGACTTAAATTATAGCTTTTTCTTTTTTTCTTTTCGAAAACAGCCAACCAAGATACAATTTCAAAGCATAGCAACAAAAACGTACGAATTTATCATTCTATTATTTTGACTGCCTAAAATAAAGAATAAATGTAATAGAAATTAAAATCAAGTTACGGTAATACCACACTAGCTTTGCTCATATAGATTATTTAAAAAACGTGTCTTAAATAGATTATTTTAAGTTTTAATTAACATTGAATGCGTATTTACACCTTTTACCCTCCTAGTATAATCGGATGGCCAGTACTAAAGACCAATTATGCATTTATGGAATTAGTTCTCAATTAATGAACATCATGTAGATAAACTTTATAGATTATAAATAATGGTAGTTATAGTTTCTATGAAAAACTCTAGTGAAACCCAAAAAAGCACAATGGAAAATGGTCATTTATACTCATTTTTATAAAATTTGATCTCGATCTACCAATAAATAACACATCCCTAAATGACCCTAAATATAAATTATAATCTTAAAATATCCATTTTTTTTCCTCAAGTCAATTGATATGCGGTCCCAACTGATTTGTCATACTGACTCCCATCACTTTTGTCACTTGCTCACTATTTTCGCCCATTAATTTATTTTATAAAATATTTTAATAATTATTAGTGATATTATTAATTTTCAAAAATAATTTAGTACAAAGCCTGGATTTCCATTCCACGGTAGCGTACCGAAGGCCTTCCTCCCGCGGTCTTCGTACCCGCCTGGGTGTGGGTCTTTGGAATGATTTTTTATTTATTATTTATCGTGAATGATGGAATCATTACACATAGTATGCCCCCGTCCACGCGCTAAGAACCAGGATGGTGGTGCCCACACTTAGCTTACATGAGAATATAGTAATAATTTAATGTTTTCGAACATTAATAATTAATATTTTTGAAAATAATTATTTTACTAATGTTCGAAAATAATGTTCGAAAATTATTAATAATATTCAAAAATAATTTAATAATGTTCGAAAATATTAGTAATAGTACTATAGTAATAATTTAATGTTTTCAAACATTAATAATTAATATTTTCGAATATATATTCGAACATTATTAATGTTATATTAATATTCGAAAATATTACAGTAAAATTATTAATTTTCAAACATTAGTAATTTTCGAATATTAGACTAACAATATTACTAATTTTTAAACATTAGTTATAAAATTTTATTCATTTTCAAACATTATTTATAAAATAGTATTAAATTTTGAATATATAATGTTCGAAAATTGCATAGTAACTAATTTTTGAAATAATAACTATTAACAAATAGTAACTAAAATTATTATTATTGAAAATAATAACTATTAATGTTCGAAAATATTAATAATAATATTAATAATTTTCAAAAACATTATTATTAATTTACGAAAACATTAATAGTAATATTAATTTTCGAAAATATTATTATTAATGTTCGAAAATTGCATAGTAATGTTCGAAGATTATTATTTTCAAAAATAATAACTATTAATGTTCTTTTAAACATTAATAATAATATTAATAATTTTCGAAAACATTATTACTAATTTTCGAAAACATTATTAATAATTTTCGAAAATTGCATAGTAATGTTCGAAGATTATTATTTTCGAAAATAATAACTATTAATGTTTGAAAACATTAATAATAATATTAATAATTTTTTAAAATATTATTATTAATTTTCGAAAATATTATTATTAATTTTCGAAAACATTAAATTATTACTATATTCTCATGTATAACATTTTTGAACATTACTAAATTATTTTAGAAGATTAATAATATCATTAATAATTATTGAAATATTTTATAAAATAAAATAATGGGCGAAAATAGTGAATAAGTGACATTAGTGATGAGGTCGGTCTAACAAATCAGTTGGGACCCACATATCAGTTGACTTGAGAAAAAAAATAGGTATTTTTGGAATCACAATTTATATTTAAGGTCATTTAAGAATGTATAATTATATTTATAAATAGATTGAGATTAAATTTTATATAAATAAATGACCATTTTCCTATATATAAAATGGAATCTTACTCTATCTACTCCAGACTTCCAGGATTATAAATAATGGTAGCTATAGTTTCTATGAAAAAGTCTAGTGAAACCCTAAAAAGCACAATATATAAAATGGAATCTTATTCTTTATCTACTCCAGACTTCCACTGTTTAATAGGCTACCAGAAAACCTTAATTTTTCATTAATTATGGCGAACTACCGACGTTGGCTTGTCCCCTTAAAAATGTGTATCCTATGATTAATTATTAGGAGAAAAGTGTTTGATCAATATATAAATTAAGGGTTACCCCTATAAATTAATACCTTAAATAATTAAAATATCTCCAATGTCACCATATGATTACCGAAATATTTTCACTTTTATTGTTATTTGATATAAGTGATATAGGTGATATGTGGTGATTTTTTTTAAAAATAGATCTAACAAATAAATTAAAATTAAATAATTAGAATAAAAAAGAAAGGGCACGTGAGAAGGTGAATTTCCATTGGTTGCAGTGTACGAGAAAATGTGCTGTCAGATGGTAATTCGCGGAGACGTCACGTCCAAGTACGATGATGTTGACGTTTAATTTCATCTACCCATTTATCATTAAAATTGCCCTTTTGTGTTGGCTCTACTTTCCAAGCTTTTCTATAATAGCTGTAAACAGTGAAATCCATTTCTTTATTTTTTGCTATAACAAGATATATATTAAATCTTATCCCTTTTCTCCTATTCTTCTTATTTTATTCTCCTCTTTTATCTTGCTGGGTTTACCTCTTTGTGTGTCTTTCCCTTTTTGTTGGACGATGGATACATGATCGATATGGAAATGTTTGATTCTGTCCTCTGTGGTCACAAAATAAAGAGAGATCGTCTTCTTCAATTATTATCTGATATTAATCCATTAATTCCGTCTACTATTGGTTATTCCCCCTTTCCTTTTTTATTATTTTTTTTCTTTTTAAGTCTTTTTTGGTCTTTGGTTTTGAGCTCAAGTTCATCTTCTCGTACCTTTAATGCTCTTTATGGAAATACGTACAGTAGAATTTGATTTTCAGCATCGTATGGTCTTTTCTGGAATGTTTTCTTTTATTTGCACTACTATGGAATATTAATCTTCCCTTTTTCTCAAGTCAGCAGTTCTTAAAAAAGCTAGGGTTCCTAGCTCTAATTATCAACTCTTGCTTTGATTCACTAGCAGTTTGATTTTTTTGGCATGTTAATTATTAGGGTTTCTAGGGCTTCTTACCATAAATTCCAAATCCCCCTTCCTCTGGTCTATAATTTCTCTCTCTCTTTTACCAATCTTCTTGATTTCGCCTCCAAATGTTTTAAGCTCTCTCTCTCTCTGGGATTTTTGCTAGTTTGCTGGTAAGATTATGGAATTCTTGAAATTCTTTTCAGATTATATATATTTTTCTGCAAGGATTTCATCCAATTCAGACTATTTTATATATGTGTAGAAATTAAACAAGCAAAAATGGTGCGAGGGAAAGTCCAAATGAAGCGAATTGAAAACGCAACAAGCAGGCAAGTGACCTTTTCTAAGCGCAGAAATGGTCTATTGAAAAAGGCTTATGAGCTCTCAGTGCTTTGCGATGCTGAGGTTGCTTTGATCATCTTTTCTCAGAAAGGAAGACTTTATGAATTCTGTAACTCCAAGTAAAGTCTTTTTCGCTAATTAATTTTTCAATCATCGTCATAGTCATCTACGTTTTTCTTAATCTTGATTTTATTTCTTACAATCCACCAACATAATCGGATTCCGTGGACTCAATTACAATTATTTAATGTGTGCAACTTGTTTTGTACTACTATGGGACCTGATGAAGCAAAGAGGTACATGTAATGACTTCAAGTACGACTGTACTAAGCATAGTAATTTCTACTATTTCCTATGTGTGGTGTGGTTGCCTCTTTTCAGAATTACGACAAATTTATTAGTTTCACCTTCTTTTTTTTTTTTGACATACAAATGTGTTGTTACCCCTTCCTAGTAATACTACTGTTATTATTTCTTTTGTACTTTCTTGTTGATGTGTTTATTCTCAAGCACTTTCTTATGGATGTTGAGAGACATGTATTTCATGGACTAAAACACTTTATTTTAGTTTATGATTAAATTTTATTCCAATAAATATTCTTGTTTTCTACCCGGTAGAAACACGGTCTGATTTGTACTCTAAAATCGAATTTCATCTGGCATACCACATAATATGTCCTCCTTCCTTTTGTTTAATCAAATTTGAAAAAACATGTACTTATGTACGAAACATAGGATATTAAAATAGAGAAGCCCAAATTATATATGTGCTAGTATTATGTGTTGATTGTTTTTTAGCGAATATTTTCTTTGTTTGCTTATTTCTCGATGAGCTATACATAACATGTGCCAATTGCATCATATCCTGATGATTGTACTGCTTGAGTAGAATGATGGAGCAAGAAAGAAATAGATTTGTGGATCGTCATCATAAAAAATATCTTATAAGATGTTAGATGTACAACTAATAAATTAAAGATTGATTGTGTTCAATGTTAAATTGACAATAACCTGTCCAATTCAAAAGACAGGTTATCAGGTCCTTGTATAGGATGATATATGGCTTATTTATTGTATTGAATGTGCAGCATGCAAAAGACAATAGAGAGATACCTTGAACGTGTCAAAGACTATCGGTGCACTGAAGTTGATCAACAGCAAGTGCAGGTTGGCTTTCTGTAAATCTTTCATTTCTTCAAAAATCATAAAAACATTTTTTCTTTCCAAATTTTTCTTCTTATATAAACTGTTTATATAAACTGTCTGGGGAAAACCCCAGCAGTTTGATCAACGGGTACATATTAAAAATATTATTTTCTCAATAAATATTCCACTAAAAGTGATTTTTCTTATATATCTTCAGTAAAAGATATAATAACTAAAGTAGAATTCTTTATCAAATTTATAATCAATCTTTCTATCTAGGTATTCATTAGATAGATTTATTTAGTATACTATTTTAATCTTATGAAAAAAAATTCAAGGAAAATATAAGCCTTTGTGCAAACTGGCAAAAAAGTACCATAACACACATGTACTGTATTATTAGTTTTTAACTCTATTATTGCAGAAACCTTAATCCTAATAGCTATGCACGCGATGTACTATGAAACAAATTTAAATTTGTTGCAATCAATAACAATTCTATAATTTAAGATCTGTACAATTACTTAAAAGACATTTAATTAGTTCTCAAACTAAAATTAATTACTAACATAAAAAATAAAAGATCTTTTTAGTACAGAGATTGGGGTAAATTCTGAAATAACTGATTATATTAGTTAAGAAGTCAAATAATTTGATATAAGATTAAGTCTCTAAAAAGTCATGCATGTATATTAGATCGGATGATGTCTAATTTAAAACAAGCCCCTGGAATAATTGCAGAAAAGTTTTAATAATTGATTATCTTCTATATATGTGCGTGTATATGCACATACACTTTTTGTTAGGCTTAATGAGTGTATTTGCAAGCTATTGTTAGCATGGATATGAATCCAATAAAATTAAACCATCATTTATATTAATTCAATTTAAAACCAAAAGTTTAGGGAAAGATAATATTATGCACATATGTCAAAGAGATTATCAAGGAAGCATGATTTGATTACTTAATTCATGTGGCAAATCAATCCAACATGCCCTCCTATTGCTTGGACTGAATTTCACATAACTACATTATGCTCCACCTAGATAAAACATTGTCGAAATGTCTTGAAATACTACTAAATGTTTTGAAGAAATACTTTTTTACCATACAGTATAGTTTTCTTACTTTTCTATTCTAAAATGTTTTAAATTTTTTGTTTTTACTACAATTCAAAATGCCTTGAAATACCTCTTATCAATGTTTTAAATTTAAAGGTAAAGTTATCATTTTATTAAATTGTAGTAGAAAAATATATTATATCTTTTGTGTAGTAGAAAAGTAAATCATTATATTAATTGTGGTAGAAATGGGTACTATCCCGTGATACATTCCTCAATCTTTTAATCATTTTATATTGTGTTAATATTCTTTTATCAAACTATAACTTATTAAATATATATTTATACATTTTTTGTTTCTCCTTAATATTATTCATAACTACATATAATATTATTTACATTAAAATAATTCAATTAATATGAAAAAAAATATGTGCATAGAACTCAAATAAAATAAGAAATAAAATTTTAGGATGCCTAACTTTAAGGTTCGTATTTTGTGTGATTTATGTTATTATAATTTAAACATCTTTTATGTTATTTTATGTATTTGGACTTTGGTGTGACATGTATTTTATGTATTGTAATTTAATGAATCTATATTATCTTATTAAATTTTCTAGAATTTAAGTAAGTGATGGTTATGTAAATAATTTTTCGAGGGAAAATCGGTTATGTAAACTTTATTATTTTTAAAATTACAGATTAGTTAATATTATATCATACACAATAAAAAATTAAGTTCCAACTATTATAATAAATTAATTGATAATAACTTCAAAAGATAATTAATTATGATTTAAAGTACCTTTAAAATAATTTTAGTAGATAATTTTAAAATCATCAAAACTTATATGCACCAGGGGCACGGATTTAATGGGCCGTGTCCCCGGGTACATAAGTGCTACTCTTTTAAAGTACCTCCACACCACAATTGTAGATTGAAAATTTAGTGCTAACTTTTGGATTGCAATTTTGGCAGTAGAATGGCTTTTCCTATTGTACCACTATGCTGGAGATGTTCTAAATATATTAGACATCTTTGTGTAAAAAAAAATAGATCATGGATTTGAATTATATATTTCTGATTTGTGGTTTGGTTTTTATTGAGAAATTTGAAATGAATAAATTTCAAATCTAAATTCATTCATATATATTACTACTCAAAAATTAGTTTAAAATAAAAATGATAGATGGAATAAATGACCGACACTACTGGAAGGATTCCTCTTTAGAGAATAAATATATGTATTCTTGTGACTGGTTTAATGGTATTTTCTTTTATGTATCATATTCCTATTAGGTTCATTCCTATGGTAATGAGATGAATGAAATTGTGGACATAAAAGTGTATTCATATTAATCCAAACACAATTTACATTTACTAGAATGGATTTGAAATCATTCCTCAAATTGTGGTTGCATGCAGCAACTAAAGCACGAAGCAGCATTTATTGCAAAGAAGATTGAGCTGCTAGAGAATTCTCAACGGTTGTCTTCTTAATCTTAGATCTGAATTTGTCAGTTAAAGTTTTGAATTATCAACTCTGTTCTGCTTTATATCAGGAAGCTTTTAGGCCATAATCTTGGGACTTGTTCCTTGGAAGAGCTTCATCAAATCGAAAGCCAGCTTGAGAGAAGCCTAAACAACATTAGGGCTAGCAAGGTAATTAGACTTTTTACATGCAATTTTATTTTGTAAAATTTGTCTCATCAGTTATATACTTATATTACTAAAGTTAAAATAGTTATTCAACTTCTGTTACTATTTAAAATCTAAAAGACTGAGAATAAATTTCATTGCTAAAAATAAAAATAAAACTAACCAAATAACGAAATTTCCTAATGGTGAGTGCCATATCTTTACAGCAAGATTTGTCATTTTGTTATAATAGTTACATGAATTATTTAAATTTTGTGATTTTCCATGATTTTTCTGCATCATCAATCCTTATATTTGATGAGGTTCAAAAGCTATATCTATTTTTTTAGTAGGTGAATAATATCTCTCTTGTTTAATTTTCAGTCTCACCTATTCAAGGAGGAAAGAGAAAAGTTACTAGCAAAGGTATAGATGATCATACAAGTTTACATAATTAACTTTAAAAAATGCAGTATTATTATTTGTCTCATCATTCTTGAATAATTTTTGCTATTCCAGGAGAAATTTCTGTTAGGTGAAAATTCCAGGTTGCGTGAAAAGGTAAAATTGTTAACTTATTCCATGAACTTAATTTGTCCAAAATTAATTGCTTTGAACTGAATTTGTTTACTTATTCCCCTAAAAGTACAATATTTGAGGTTTCATACTAATTATGATCCTCTATTGCATTTATGTGATAGCAAACATAGATGAATTGGCATTAATTATTTTAGTGAGTATTTTTGTAGATAGATAAAGAAATTAAATTATAGTTTTGAAAGTATGGATTAATTTTGCAGTGTGGATTGATAAGGGAAGGAGGAGAAAAGGAGAAAGAAGTAGGAAGTCACAGCCTCAGCTCCGAGGTTGTCACTGAACTGTTCATTGGCCCACCAACTACAAGAAATTAATGTTTCTTAGCTACTCCAATAAAAAAAGAAATACATTTTTCTAATATATATAGCTGTAGTAACACTCATTATTTCTAATTTATATTTGCTCTGCAATAAATAAGCAAGTTTAAGTGGGAATTATTGTTATATTTTCGCCATTCTTTATATTTCTATCAGCACAGTTGCGTTACAACGTTGGAAGTCGGCATTACAAGAACAAGAACAGGTGCTTCTTTATCTCACTCATTTTGAATGGAATTATAAGTATGTGTGTATATATAAGCACTCCTGCTCACCTACTCACCGTGGGCACAGCCCACTGCTGACGTGTCAAAAATTCAGAATATCTATTAATTTCGTTTTCTATATAATAAGGGGATGAAATCATTACACGTCATTGGTGGACATATTAAGAGTTGTCCACAGTGGACATTTGAGCATTTCTTTATATATAAGAATATTTTATTAAATGTATCAATTTTTAATTTACAATCCACGTATAAGTGTGTGAGAATATGTTTGATTTATAGGAATTTCATCTCGTAAAATTATATATATTACATTGTTTCTTATAAGATTTTGTGTACGTAGAAATTTTCATTTGTAAAAGTATTACCTGCAAAATGAAGATGGATAATGTTTGTGTCCAATACTCCATCACAAATTCGTCACTAATCGAATGGTAATGCTCAATAAATTTGTATCCACTTTATATCACTATTTAATCTCTATTTCAACACTATTTATTTAATAACGAATATTATCAATTGTTAAATTTCATAAATGCGCGCTGATCAAAGCCAAATGATAAGATCACTAATTCGAACACGATAATATACTTCGATAAACTCCCTTTTGAAAAAATAAAAATCAAAATAAAAAAATCTGACTATCCACACCTCAACTTCTTTTAAACAATCCTAATTTTTAGACACACTCATCAAAATGCAAAAATAACTTACAATTTCTTAAACACACCCCATAATATTACAAAAATACCATTTATTATAAAACATTTAAATAAAATATAAAACACAAATTGAATACGAAACACACTTCAAACACCTTCACACCCCAAATACTTCTCCACACCCAAACCCTAACACAAGAGAAGAAGAAGAAAAAAAAAATTCAAAGTTTAGAATCGAAAAGTGTTCGACCTTAAAGCGAACAAATTTTGATAAGTTTGATTTCATACGAAAAAGTCTACAATGAATCCACACCAACAAGATAAAATTTCAAATAAGTGAAGTTTTAAAAATTTTGAAGATGAAATTATGAATTTGATATGTTAAATTTGTTTAATGTTGTTTGAAATATAATGTAAGTATTTAAGATTCATATTTAGAACGTTTTTTTTATGAACAACAATGTTTGGTTTGATGAGGAATCGATTTTTTTTACTGATTCACGCTTGTATTTTTCTTTTTTGGAAAAGTCTCGTTCGATCCTGATTGGTCGAACGGAGTGTAGTGTGTTCAATCAGTGGCAGAACAGAGTGTGATATGTTCGGCCAAGTTATGTATTCGACTAGTGGTCGAACAATTTAGGTTTTTTTTAATTTTAAAGTAAGAGATTAAGAGTATATTATATTTCATTTTTATTTAATTTTATGGAGTGTGTTTAAAAGAAGTTTGGGTGTGGATAGTCGGGCCAAAATAAAAAAGCTGGACTGCAAGTTGGGTTGACTGTAGAACATAATGGGTGGGCCTACAAATGATGTATGACTAGGCCAGTGTCCGAGGCCCAACTTTCTTGACCACCCCATGGTGGACCTCACATTGAGGACATTCAAATTGGGTAATGGGCTTAATATGGGCTAAATAATCACTGTTGTCATGTTTATCTTGTGAAGATCAACTTCTTCAATCTCCGTTAATATAAAAGAAACAACCAATATTGATATGTATTGTTCCCTCATTAAAAAGTTTTTTGTTCATTTCTTATCATAATATTTAATTTTTTAACTATGGTTATTATTAAGATTAATAATGAGAATAATAATTATTATTAATTTAATTTAAATATCACTTGAAATCTCTTATGAATCAAACTATATAAATATAGCCATGAATCAAGGTTATATCTATTAACTCAATATATTTAATTGAAATCAAAATCAATACTTGAATATTTAAAATTCAAATAAAGGTGGGTTGATTTAAAATATTAGTGAAACTTCAAAATCTATTAAAAAATTAAATTGAATAAGTTTTATAATAAATTATGGAAATTATTGAGATATTCTGATCTTGAGTTTTTTTATCATATAATTCAAATAAAAATTTAATGATTTCAATAAACTTTAATATTTAATATTTTATAAAAGAAAATAAAATATAATTAAAAAAATTAGAAACTGATGGGCAGGTTGAATACTATGATAAATATAACAATATATATAATAAATAAATAAATAATATTTGTATTTTCTTTATGAATGTAACATATATAATTATATTAATAGAATCATGATATGGTTGGTACTGAATTGATGATAGGTAGAACATAAAACCATAAATATGTATTCAATATAAGTAATAGAGTCAAATGGAAAAAATAAAAATAAAATCAATAATATGGAAATATGCATATTTTTCAATTTACAACCTTTTTTTTTTAATTCTATTGTAATATGTAGTTCATGAGTTTTTCAAAGTGCAATCTAAATTACTTTTGATGAACAACTTTCCAAAGAAATGCAATATATGACTTTCATAAAGATAAATGTGTCATTTAAGAAAAAATTCAACTTGAACATCATATATACTTTAGGTTTCACATCGAAAAACAGTCATATTTTAAGTTGTTTTAATACTTATGAAATTAAGTCAATGCTATTACATAAAAGTTATTAACTAATATGAATATGAATGAAATATGATACTAAAATAAGTAAGAAAATAGAGATATATGTGTGATGGTAAAATTACTCTCTTATTTTTGTAAGAAGATTGAGATTTAATGGAAGAATATATATTACCTGCCATATGTGCTAAAATTGTCACAAAAACAAATTAGAGATGATTTTAGAGGTTGTCTTTATGACGTGATTGTAATTACCATACTTAGAATATCTCCTGATATTTTATCTTGCTGACGGTATTTTTGTTTTTCAAATACATTGAAAATAGTTACTGAATATTTTGCAAGAAAAAATAAGTCCCGAAACATGCCAACCTGTCCAAACCTCGTCCTCTTGACCAAATGTTATGGTCTCAATTCGCATTAATATTTTTAAGTTATATTTCATATTTTATTCAAACATGCACGTTAAATACACAAATGAGAGAACAATTTTTAGAAGTCGATTATGAGATACAGCATCCAATATTTAAAGATACAAATATTTTGGAAACCTCCACTTTTAGCCAACTCCAAGTATATATATATATATATATTTTTTTTTTTTTGTATTCTTATAAATTTTTTTTTTCTTTTTTAAACCATTTTAACCAATTATACTTTTTCTTATTTGGTGGTATAATTAGCTAGGATTGAATGGTACGGGCTATGAAAAAGGAACGATGTATTCTATTGGTTCTAAATATGGTACAAGCTGAAGTAATTAAATAGAATGACTTGATTCTATCGATACAAAATAAAATGTTATAACCTAAATTTTGTTGGTATCGACTAAGTACTTTTTTATTCACTATAAATTAATTTACAAAGAGGTGATTACAATATATACTCAAAGAATTGAGATCTTTCCCAATCTAACAATGGAAAGAATAAAATAAAATCATATTTAATCCCTTAATTAGGACACAAGATACGGTGAATATTAGGTTATGCTATTTTGTAAGGTATTATATAGAAGGGGGTGAAAGAAAGTAAAGATTTTGAAATGTAGAGATGGGAAGGACATACATATATATAGCAGGTAACATGATCATCTCAGAAAAGTGGTGCATGTTACCATAACTTTTAATAACGTGTCTTCGTTATAAATATTACCTAAAGATAAATGCAACCTGACAACACCTCTCTTCTCTCTCATTTTCAAGTCCCATCATTAATTCAAGCAAGAAATTGGCCCCATTGAAACTATTGCTGAATGGTCATTTTTATTAACATGATAGATCAATATGAGTCACGTTTTCTTTTTTCTTTCTTTCAACTATAGATAAGAATATGGCTATTGTACGTTAGATACGTACACATGCATGGCTAGCATGGGTATAACATCATTGGAGAGAAAAATAAATAAATAATTAATTATTTAGAGAGAGAGAGAGAGAGAGATTGATCGATGAGTGACGAGAAAATGTGGAGGTGAAACTCAAATCACTTGGAAAGGTGTCGAGGTTTAATGAGGTTACAGAAATACAAGGACAATAGTGCACGTTTGTGATATGTCCCATCTATTCTTTACTTTCATGTTCATTAATTTTCATCTCTTTGAGAATAAAGGAAGGAGTACAGCCAATTCAAATTCTACTAATAACTAATGACCTAACTTATATAAGATATCTTATATTGGTGTATTAGTGATATGGCATGCGGTGATTAACTTGAAATAAGATACATATCGATTGAATTAATATCTATCACTTTCACATAACAAAACAATACCCTTTAATTAACAAAATAGGTGAATTACGTCTATTGTCTATTATCCTAAGATTTGGTCAAATTATCTAATATATCTATGACTTTCACATAACAAAACAATACCCTTTAATTAACAAAATATGTGAATTACGTCTATTGTCTATTATCCTAAGATTTGGTCAAATTATCAAATACATTAGATGGGTGCGTCAAATTTACAACCACCCTTTTAACTAAAAGAAAAGGAAAAAAAAAACTCAGGCAATGTTACAAATGAGTTTTATTGGAAATTTAATTTGAAGCTCACTCTTTTTTGGTTCATATCATACTATACTAGCGTACTTTAAATTTTAAGGGGTCATATACTAAAATTGTGAGATGAAATTGTAATTTTCACAAATGTCAAATTCAGTTTAATAATTTGATAAAAAGTCAAAAGTAGTAAATGTAATTCACTCTTAACAAACGTATGAGTGGTTAAAAGTTATTTAAGGGTCCATTTGAATAAGTGAACTTAAGAAGAAATTTGAAATCCATGATAGCAAATCTATGTGTGGTGTTTGGATAAATATGGATTCGAAATCCATCACTTTCAGTTTAAACTAATCCTAAAATCATTTTGATGGATTTCAAATCTACTCTAACTTGAATGGATTTAAAATTCATTCATCTGAAATTCGAAATTTCAAAACACTCTAATCAAATAGAGAGCCTAAAAGAAAACCTCCATTTCAAAATACTCTATTCAAATGGAGTCTAAAAGAAAACTTCAACTTCAAAATACTCTATTCAAATAGAGCCTAATAAAAATCTCCATCTCAAATCCATGATTCAATCATTCGTTTACATAATATATTCTCATACTTGGCTTCATTCTAATTGATAAGACAAAACCCAATATTACGTAAGGATTAAACTAAAGTTTTGTATCATGAAGTTATTTCACTTTCTTGAAAAGGAAAAAGATGACTAGAAACTTTAAGTTATTATATTATATATAATAAATGGTTCGAAATTCTATCATATTCCGTTGTAGTCTAGTTGGTTAGGATACTCGGCTCTCACCCGAGAGACCCGGGTTCAAGTCCCGGCAACGGAAATTTTATTTTTTAATAATATTTTTCATTCGTATGCTATAATTTCTGTTAATTCAAAGTATCCATTTTGGTATCTTCTTTTTATACATTTTAGAATATGTTTCATTTTTCTTGATAATTAATTAAACAAAAAATTTCCATGACTTAATTAGTCAATTACCAATTTGAAATAGTCAAAACAATTTATAGATGTTAGAGATTATATAAGCTCCAAGAGTTGGCATGGAAGCAAGAACTCAAAATACAGAGACAAACATGATGATAAGTCAAAAATTAATTGTATGAAATTTGAAAAAAATGTATGATGGGAGAAGATGGTCTTAGGACAATGATAATGCCACTTATAATGATACAACTGACACAGTGTTCCTTGAGATATGGACATTGCAATTTGTTTGAGTTCAATAATTGTAGGGCTTTCCATATAATTCATTGCTTCCGTCCTTATCATATTCATGCATATCCTTAGTTTTTGTGTCCTTCCAAAAGGGTAAAACTACTACCCCTGAAAAAATGGAGGGACTAAATGGGAATTTCCTTCTACATACTATATACACCTATTTTATATTATTTTTGTTCAAAAATATGTTGCGGTTTCTTAATCTTTTCAATTGGACTTTATGCAATGAAAAAAAATATCCAAATGAGAAGTATATAAAATAAAATAAAAGAGGGGAGGAGGGATTAGAAATTTTCTTTTCACACCAACTTTGAAACTTGGAAATGAATAAGTCCTTTTTTTTTTTTTTTGGTTCAGATCCTCTGCAATGTGGTATTTCATCTTGTATTTTCTGATATTTAATACGCTTCATATGTTAATTAATTAATGATGCATTTATATGTGACATGTGTTGATTAATTTGAAATAAGAGATGAAATATATAGTATAATAGGAGATTCATATGTGGTTTTTACCCACTAATATAAGGAAATATTTTTTTTAGCCAAAATCTAATTTTTGGACAAAAGTACCCTTTCAATTTGACTTAAAAATATAATGGAATACTTTTTAGCCACTTTATAGGAATATTTTAGTGTTTCATTATGTTACTGATTAGAAAAAAATAGATGAGAATATAAAAAAGTGATTATTTTTAGGGGGAGGTGAGTGAAAAATTGTTGGTCCCTCAGAAATTGTGATTGTTAGAGGCTAGAGAGTGATATTGTTAGGTACATTTGGACAGCGGAAGGTAGCTATGGCGAAGAGTCCATGAGAGTATCAGTGATGGGGCATGCCTACTTCTATCAACTCTTGTTCATCCATTAATACATATGTACATGTCTTCCCAATTTTGCCCCATCCTAATATTACAGGCCTATAATCATGTAATGATAAATCCTATCTAATTTTAAATATTTGTGTGAATGCATCATGAGCTGAAATTTGAAAGCTACACTCTTCATCAAAACTAGTACTGCTCTTCAAGACAAGAATAAGTCATTCATATGTTCAGGGACGGAGCTAGACAACTTCTGTTGGGGCTCGTTGGCTTTGGGGGTTAAATTACTATAAAATGGGTATTTTAACACTTAAAATCAAAAAAATTATACATAGAAAATTAAATTTAAAAAAAAAATTGGGGGCTTTACCATGAGGCTCCACCCCTGCATATGTTGTCCCTATTCCAAATCTTCACATCTAAATGATGGAACACTGGAAAATATCAAAAATCATCCACAAATATAAAGGTTTCAAAACAATTAATAGCTTTTGCCTCCAATGAAAATGACCTGCTCAAAGAAAATAGGGCTACTTTCAGATTTTTAAAATTTAAAAAAAAAAAAAACCTTCATTTTAATCACAACTTAATTACATTCATTATATTTTAATTAAGTTTAAATATTTTTATCATTCTTACAGCTTTCATCGAAATCTAAGTTGCAGTTGAATTAGCTAGTTTGTCCCATTTCATTGGTATGTTTTGTTATATGATTCTCAGCACAAATAGTTGAATTGATTGAAATATATAGATTGTAAATAGCAGAAATTAAGGTGAATTTATTTAATAAGAAAGAAAAGAAAGAGTGAAATAGAAGCAATATATATGTTGGTGTAGTTGAAGTGTAAAAAGCGTTGTTGTCGGGGGATCTAAAGGAAGTCGGAGCCGCCAGCAAAAAAAAGTACCACTTAACTCCAGTTCTAAACTTGTACCTTTCCCCTTTCTATAATTACATTTTTATTATTTATAAATCTACCTATCAAAACTAAATTAGAGATTATTACCTATCAAATCATGTCACATGTACTAGAGGAGTACTGGATTCATTCTTTTTTTTATTATTAATAGTTGTAATAGTAGTAGTAATTGTTATAATTTGATAATTAATACTGTTACTTGAGTGGAATTTTTTTAAGTGGAAATTTATTTTGGATATAATAAATTAGTAGTTAATTAAAATTTTACCAACATTTTAATGACATCGGAGTTTAGTACGGATTAATTATTAAATTAATATGATAGAGTTCAATTATATCTTATAATACACGTTTTCAACTTTTGATTTTGTCTGTGCAGTATATATTAAGCTAAAGACAGAATTTTCATTAATCAGTGTGATTTTTGTCCTATTTCTTAACAAACTTTGAATTACGTAAAATTGTTGTAGTTGCATTCGTGTTGAGTTAGATTAATACGAATGATTCACATTTAAATAAGATTGGAGCATCTCCATGAAATTCCTAATATTTTAAAATATTTTCACTCTAACACTTCACTAAATCATCACACTAAATTATTGCAATTGAAATCTTGGATCCAATGAAGGTCACACCTCCATTAAATTCATTTTTTTTTTAAATTCTTTTATTCATTTTCTTATAATAATAATAATAATAATAATAACAACGAATATTATGAAATATGCATTTTAAATGTAAAAAATAATACAAAATGCTGAAAATGAGTGAAAATTATTATATTAAAATAACTGTAAAATAGTAGTTTTTTTTTTATGCAGTGATGAAGATGCCATCATTTTGTGACCACCAAACATTTACTAGTCTGAAAATTGGATGTGTCAGTAAATTTGACTTAAAAAAAAGTTTTGAATCCACTTATTTAATTCTAAAATAAAAAATAGTATTTGTGATGAGTTTTTTGTGAGAACTTTTTTTTGTTGTCGTGAAAATTCTAATTTTTATAATAATATGTTGTTATAAAAAGTGAAAATATAAATTGATAATAAATTAAAAAAACAATTAAATAATAAAATTAAAAAAACTATTTGCAACAATAATATTGTCCCAAAAAAATTATTTATAAAAAAACTTTTGAAATAATAATTTTACAATAAAATATTATGACAAAATATTGTTGTGAGAACAAAATATTGTGGTTAATAAATATTTGAGTTGTAGTATTTTGTTGATAAAATTAGTTAGTTAGTGGGAGAAATGAGGAAGAGCAAGTTGGAGCAATTGTTTGATGGAAAGTGGCAGATAAATGTAGACACTAAAACTAGATGTGCCCAACTATCCTCAGACAGTTTGACTGCCCTAAAAGGGGTATTAATGCTAAAAGAAGTTGCTCATTTATTCAAATTCAAATTTGTCATATTTATAATTCGTTAGAAATATCTAACCATCCTATATTAATTGTGCACGAGATATTTAAACACTTATGAATATAATATATTTGAATGTGTATACTTACAGAATCAGAAATAGATATTAATATATAAAATAAAAATGGAAAACAATAGCTAGATTCAAATTGGTGGGATTGATTTGTGTCATATAAACGTTCATGAAGGAATATTAGCTAAGTAAAAAAAAAAAATAGTAATTATTGAAATGGGGATCCCCAATAAACGAGAATAAATTTAAAAAAGTGGAGGGAGATGGAGTATAAAAAAATAAAGAGAGCGTGGTCATTTCGTCATCTCGTGTTCCCAAGACTAAATAAGAGAGAGAGAGAGTCTACTCCTTGGGAGTGAGTGATAAAAAATATAACTGTTGGATTAGCAGACTGAAGAGAGAGCGTGGTCCGCAATTCTCGGTTGCTAATTAAGCATTTACACCATCTTTCCTTTCTTCTTCTTCTTCTACTTCTTCTTCTCCTCCTCCTCCTCTTAACAATTCCGATCTTCTTCTCCTCCTCCTCCTCTTAACAATTCCGATGGGGAAAGAGTGGCTGCATTGGGTAGGCGGAGGCGGCGGAATGGGGCGAAGGAGGAGATCGGTATCTGCAGAAATGAAGGAGGATGAAGAACCCACTTCATCGCCTGGTTGCATGTCTGCTGTTTTTCAGCTCTTTGATTCACATCACTTTCACCTCCCTTTGAACCACCAACATTCTTTCAATCCTTTTCTTCAACAAGAAGCCACTTCATTCACACCCAAAGGTCTCTCTCTCTCTCTCTCTCTCTCTCTCTCTCTCTCTCTCTCTGTGCAAACATATTAATCATATTTTTTTATTCTTTATTTATATACATATATATATATATATATATGCTTTCATGCAGGTGTAGAGGCACCAAGAAACAGCTTGGAGCTAGAGGAGATGAAAACAGTTTCAACGCCTTCTTCAGCCATCAAAGAAGATGAAAACTTGAATTTCCCAGTATGTCGATATTGTTTTTATAATACCTACAAGTTGAAATTCCAATGCATAAAGCTTAGAGATAATGATTTTGATATTAAAACTTTCTACATGTTTTTCAGGTGAGCATTAACCAAATCAAAACAAGAAGGTCAAGCTGTTCATCAGAAGTAGCATCGGATAACAGCATGATAAGTTCTCCAGGCACAAAGACACCAAATCTTGTAGCAAGGCTCATGGGCTTGGACCTTCTTCCAGAATGCAACTCTCCTTCATCATTCTCTCTCTCTAACTCTAAATCACCTCTCACTACAAAACCCCATCTCAACCTCAAAAAAACCAGACCAAACAGATACTTCTCCGACGACGACATCAGCGTCGGCGCACGAAGGTCCGACGTGGATCACCACCACAGACTCTCTCTCCAAATCAACAAAGAGAACGTGAGTGAAGAGATAATGAAACGGCTGGGCAGAAGATCAGGCAGATTGAAGGAGGATGAAAACACAAGCAGCAATAAGGCAGGGAATTATGCTAAGCAAATTGTGAAGCAAGTTAAACAAAGTGTTAGCAGAAGAGTTGGCCTGGATATTACAAACATCTATAGAGACTCAGATTGTCAACTCAGAAGAGATCAAAATCTGCTCAAACTCAACAACAAGACTTCTTCTTCTCCAAAACTCAGATTTTCAGACACAAAAAAGAGCAAAGCAGTTACAGATACGAGCAGCATCAAAAGTCCCAGGAACTCAGCATCTTCTGACAACTGTTCAACTTCCAGCTCCAAGGCTAATAAGCCTCAAATGATGGTGGTTCAAGACAAGGAGTCGAAGAAAGTAGACAAGGGAAAAAGCTGGAGTGTGAAGAAATTAAGGTGTCATGAAGGTGGGATGAGAAAGAAGAAAGAAGAGGCTTTTGTTCACAAGTCAAAGAAAACTCCATTGTTGTCCACCTCTGAAATTCTCCATATAAGTGGCCCCACCCTTCTGCCACTCAAGAAAGGCCCTTCTCCTCCTCCTACTAAATTACCTCTAAAACAGGTACTCTACCACTTTCTTTCTTCACATGCTATTTAATTTTCTTTTTGTTGCTTTTTCATCTTTTTTTTTTTTCATTCTTGTTCTAATTCTGGGAAACCATGGCAATGTTGCATAGCTTTACAGCTTTAAATGCTTGATTTGGAAAGTTTTTCTCTTTGATCAAGAATTTTTTCCCATTTTCTACGGATATAAATTCTTTTCAGGCCCCCATTTATATTTTTGTAACAAAATCAACATAAATGATCTTCATGTTGAAGAGCGTTTGAATCTTTTCTGGTCAAAAAGATGTATTGCTCTCATACCTATTACTCTTTATCTGCTTCAGAAAACAATGCTCTTTATCTGCTTCAGAAAACAATACTTTTCTTTAGAATCAAAAGAAGCCTTCAAAAATTTTGTTTTATTCAAATATAACCCCTCATTAAATTATGTATTTTGATACTCAAACAACTATGAAATGAAAATAAAAACGAAGAAGGTAGAAAATCCAAAAATAGATGTCACTGTCATATTCCTGTGAAAATAAATGGTATTAATTTTTGATAATTGAGTATAATAATTTGGCGTGGGTGAAAATGCAGTCACAGGTATCATCAGATGCTCTTTCATCGAAAAGGAACACACAGTTATCTAGTAATACGAGCCATTCGTACAAACAACCTCATTATCTATTCGCCCAACCACCAGACAACACTAACGGTTGCGCCACCGCCGCCTCCACCTCGCCGGAGTATAAATCTTACATCCAGAGAATCTTGAAACGCTCTGGTATCATAGACAAATTCACCTCCATAACACTAGGAAAATGGCACACCCCGTCTCACCCCCTCGACCCATCAATCTTCTACTACCTCGAGCTCTTCCACCCCGCCGCTGCCGCCTCCACCGTCTTGAGCCGCCGGTGCAACCGGAAGCTGATTTTCCATGTAGTCGATGAGCTTTTGGCTGACATTTTAAGACCCCAGTTGGATTTCAAGCCGTGGGCTTCTCCCATTGTCGGAAATGGTGATCATTTTGCTTTGGATGATGAATTGTGTGAGAAAATTGATGATTTTCCGGCGGCTAACTGTCAGGTGCTTGAAGACATAGATTCTTTGATAGATAGAGATTTGCAGAAGTCGCTATTGATGAATGGATGCTATGAGGAAGAAAGGGAGAGTTTAGTGTGTGAGATTGAAGGTGAAATCATGGAGTGGTTAGTGAGTGAAACGGTGGCGATTGTCGGCGTCCGTACAGAGGGGGGAAGGAGACAGATAGGTGGACGTCACGTGGGGAATCACGTGATGAGATGCCATTAATTGGGCTATGTGGGAATCATCCACGTGGATAAGATGTCTACTAGACTGTATAAAGTGAAAAAGGGTGTGGAAGTAGAATAAGCTTCTTCTTTTTTTTTTTTTTAAATGTAATTTCCGGTGTTGTTTATTGAGAGAGCCACTTCTTCATATCTAACCTTTCCCGTCAAAATCTTAATAACTGCAGTAAGTACTTGCCATAAATTAATTTAATCTGAAAGAATTCTCCCCTTTATAAATCTCAAAATTGAGACCAAACCCATTAATTTTATTTCGAAATTTTCCTTTATGTTGGGTAGCATGTTGAAATAATTAATTTGGATCAATTATGGTGTGATATTAAATTTGCTATTGTATGTATAGGATATTAATAGGATTGGAAATCTAACTAAACATTTGACTCCTGACTCTTAATTGTCGATCGTTAAATGTAATTTGTAATTGGTTAGATAAACTCTCCATCCTTAACAAAAAATTATGCTTAATAGAATTACAATTTTTATTCGTTTTGAAAATGTATAACAATTTAGTAAGGCTTGTCTTATTTATACCCCTATATTTATTCATTAAATCTACCATTCAAAATGTGTTATAACAAACCACACGTTAATTACATGAGTACTTGAGTTTGTCAATTAAAAATGAAATTGAAACAAAATTATTTTATACGATAGAAAATCAAATTAATAATCAAACACGTTTTTAAGAAAGTATAAATCAAATTTCCAGAACTCCATTTGTGTTCATCTGGATAAATTTTTTGCTCAAACTCAGACTCAGTTGAAAAGGGCAAACAGCATCAAACATATTTATTATACAAGTTTGACAATAATTCAAAATGCACTTGAATAATAGTGTCTATTTGATATATTCAATGTCCTCTTCATACTTATGTAATAGAAACAAAATAAAACACGGAATTGTAAGAAATGATTTAAAAAGAAAAAATGTAATAGGAAGAAATGAGGGAGAGGAATAATTGCCAAAAATAAAGACACATTTGTGAATTTTAATGTAGTGGCTATATCATTGGAGCGCCTTTAGCTATAACTTTTCATAAAAAGTGGATACAAATTGGAGAATCATAAGGATATGATTCCCAATTTATGGAAATGTGAGCTAGCAACCAATAAACGGTACTAGTCCAATCTCAATATAATCTTCAGTAGAAAGGGAAAAAAAGCTGGTTTCTCCCACTAAATTACGTAAATACTTTTTTTCCTCTTTTTCGTGTCTATATTTGTTCAATAATGCAAATCCACTTTCATGTGAAGAGACCCTTTAACGTAATAGAGGAAACTGAAAAAATCAAAACATTTTCGTCACCTCAATATGCACCATACAATATTCTTTTATTGCTCTCCTGCTCAAGAATTTAATATGTCAATTGAACATAATACTTGGTCGTATCTTCCACTTGATTCCGAGTTTGAACCAAATGGGTAGTGCATAATAATTAATATTAGAACAGAGGATAGGAGAATAGAGATTTGAATTAGTAAATAAAATAAATAAGGGAGGGAAATTGAAAACGGAGGAGACAGAATGCAGTGATTCCATTATATTTTATGTATATTGTTCCAACGGAAACCTGCAGTGCTATATTCTAATATGATGAGTTTCCGTGGGATGGGTGTAGTAGCCCAGTAGCCAGGTGTCAGTGTAGAAGCAGAATATTTTTAATAACTATATCATATAATACAAAACATCTCTTCACTATTTCTGTTTATGAATATAAATATATATAATTGAATTTAAATAAATATATCTTGTAAAATATTGAATCTCACAAAGGAGTGAGAGTGAGAGTGAGTGTGAGTGAGTGTGAGTGATGACTGACAGAAGGGGCGCTATCATTCCTCTGTTAAATTATCATCTAAGACTCAGATACAGTCCACTTATCCTTTTCCTATTTATTCACTGTATCATAATTCTTGTTTTTTCGTATCACTATGCACATATGTATAATGTTATGTGTCTGTATGTGGGGATATTTGGCCCACAGATAAAACTACAAAGATGATCATGTTGTGTATGCACAAACACACTCACATGCTTTCACAAGATGCTTGATTCTACATAATTTAATCAGTCACCAGCAGGTGCCAAAAACGAAGTATCCACACCAGATTCTCAATTTCAATTAGTGTTTGATATACATGCATTATACTGAATGAGAGATGAAATAAGATTTGCACTTGTGGTGGTGGTGTTGTGGCCAGTATATAGATAAGATATGGAAAAATGTAGATGCGCAGTGAATTTGAATTTTGAGCATATTAATATTAATATTATCACATTTGGCAGGAAAATGGGTCTGACATTAATATTAATGAGGGGACGGAGAGAGATTCAAGAAGAGGTCTAGCTAACTGCTCCCAATATAATTTCACTCAACCTCTTTTAAGAAAGGCATTCTTTTTTTGTGAAACTAGGATTTATCAACACAGCAGGTGAAGTAAATGTAAATGATGGAATTTTGAATCACAAATTGCCTGTTAAGAGGAGTTTCGTAATTGAAAAGGGCTTACAGAATAATGCATTGACAAGGACTCCAGCACCGGGGTTTGCCGGTTATTCAGCTCCGAGACATTAATTGAGAAACTTCACCAATCACTGAAGCGGAAAAACCAAAGAAAAATCATTTGTATGAAAACGGAAGTACGGAAAAGTTACATATTCGTAATGAATATGGTAGAAATTGTCAGCTGCAATAAGAAACCATGTAACTATCAGAAGCTATTCAATTGGAAAGAGGCTAGTAGATGATCATTTCAATATCCATCTAACTATTGCAGAAATGCCTCAGTCATAATAGAATTCCAAGTAATAGTACAAAATCAGATCTCTATTAACTTCATGCCAGAAAAATGTACACACTACAACAGATTCTGATAGACATTATTGCTGATAAATGAAAACGATTTGAACATTAAAGGCTTTTGAAAATATTAGGTGGAGCTTACCAATCACCAGATCTCTGAATCCCTTATTCCTGCAATATCCAGCCTTATCAAAAGAAAACTAAAATTAACATTTAATGATCTTCAAATCATCAGGAGATATGTGTTAGTACATCAAGATTTTTTAAAGATAATGAGATAACAGTGAGTACTGTGTTTATGTAAAACAAGGCTACTGTTGACAAGTTCAAGAGACATCACCACAAAGGAGATGGTCAGAGTTGAAGTTTATACTCAACCTGACGTATAATGCATGAAGTGTTTCATTTGTTTAAAATACAAACAAGTTTATGATATTCAACCACTCAATTCTCATGGAATCAAAAGAACTTCTATAACTGAGATTAGAGGAAGTCTAATGACCTGTTAACTCTTTGGTGCTATCCAATATAGTAATGAAAATTATGGGTAGGAAAAATGGTTGAACAGTACTTCCAAAGCCACAATTACATGAAGAGAAAAGATATGGTTCACTAAGTTGCTCTCAACCTCTACCATCCACATCAAAACCAGCCCCAGTCCAACCAGGTGCTGCAGTACCTCTACCCTTGGGTACTGCTCCTATTCCCCGTACTCTTCCTTGAATTGAAGTTTTCTTCTTCCCTCTTCCCTCGTCGCTGGGAGACTGTTGGTTTGGGCCATTTGTGGCAAAGTTCCCTGCATTACCTTCAGTGGTGTTGATTCCCGTTGCTCCACCTGGTGGTCCTGATGTACTTGTAACAGTAGAAGCATCTTGAGTTTGTGGCAGCCTGTGATTTAAATCCTAAACATTGTAATTAAGCCCAGGTCAATAAAATTTCTCAAGGTAAGCAAATGAGAGTGTTATCAATTTTAGCGAGTGATTTCTCTCCCGCAAACTTAGTAAGCATCACAGCAAAATCTATGGACATGCAACAAATTCAAAATAATGGCGTTATCACATAAATCTGTTTTGTGACACCTGATACTTTATAGCATTTTGGTCATACTAGTGTTTCACCAATCTGCATGTAGAGGACATGATTGCGATGGCGGTTTGTTATATCTATGATTGGAAATGAGAGTAGTAGCAACTGGAAAGCTGACCACATAACTGATAACACATACTAATTAATTCATGAGTTAATAATTTTAAAATATTATTCAATTGTATTGGACACTTTTATATTATGTTTACAGAAGACTTGTTTAACAAATGTCAATTATTAGTTTTTCTTCTTTAACTAATTACTAAACTACATGAAGTCCGTAAAACATACATAATTATGGGATTTGGTTGTGTACATGAAAGTGATCATTGAATATACTCTGAAGCTTTTCTTAGAATACTTCAAGTTGTGGATAATTGAGATAGGACACCAATGATAAAGCTCAGAATCACACATATGATGCAGACTAATATGAAGAATGTGCAACCTTACATATGAAAAACTAGTATATGCATGCGATTACATGTTTAGAATCAAGTATATGAGAACATGTTTAGTATATGCGATTACATGTTTAGTATATGAGAACAAGTATCGAAGCTCATTTGCTAATTCCTAATTAGAATCATTATTAAATAAGTAGTTTCTCATTGGATAGCGAAATAACTACTCCTTTAAATTAAGGCACCATCATAACTTTATGTGTGTTTTGGTTGTATTTCAATAATAACAAGTAAAAATATTTTGGATGCAATATAATATTATATCAGGGTCTCAGAACCAAAGATTTATATCTTTTTAGATGACAAGTGAGTATCCAATATTTTGCACAGTAAACCTAGCTGGGTTTTTTTCCTTAAATCAAAATTTGAAATCCTATACAAGAAAAAATAAGAGCCCCAACCCCAAACCTCTAAGCCCGGCGCCAATCGTCCTATTGAAAGTTGGTGTCAAGTGACTAAACAATAGAGGTATAGTTGTTAGACTATGAGAATTTTCGATTATTATTCCATTTCCTAGGCACAATCAAGAGAGTAGTATATGGAAATACTAACTTCACCCATCTCTAACTATTTATGGCATATTGTTAAATACTGACCATGATTTGTAGGTTATTAAAATTAATGAAAGTAATTTCTATTGCTAAATTAAGTTACAAGAGTTGTGTGCCTAGTACAAGTTTATTGTTATATAAACACCCCAGACCTTTAAATGTAGTTAATGTTAACTAATATATAATTGAGAAACGACTTATTTTACAGAAGATTTGAAGAAGGATGATATCCCTAACAGTCTAAGAATGCAGAAAAGAATTCTTACCCATCATTAAAATCTACAGACATTTATTCGAATTCCATTTAGTAAATCTTTCAGAAAAAGTGATCCGACAGGATATTATGCAGTTTGGGAGGTGTCTTCCCATCAATTCACCAGCAGTTATTAACTTTGCTAAAGATTGGAACTACCACCAGGGCGAGAGTAATAGACTTGGGCATAGACAAAAAACTGCTTATGATATTCTAACATGAAGGTACACAGGAATCTTACAAGGGAAATATTAGTGGATGCTCTGCCTGGGTTAAGTGCCTCCAGACGGCGTTTCAATTCCTCCAGTCTGGAAAGCTGGGCCTGGCTGCTTTCTTGGACCTGCAAAAAGCATAAAATTTAATATAAATAAATAAAATAAACAAAATTCTTCTCCATGAAAATTATATCACCAGTCGATTTAGATCTTCACAGAGCCTCTGTTTAATAGCTTCCTCATCTTGCACAGCTTTTGCAGCTGCTTCCCAGGCCTAGTAATTGGCATAATGTAAATCAAAGAAATTAAGTATATTGGCTGATCTAAGACTATAGGGAGAAAATAAAAGACAGAATGAATTAATGAAGGGATCAAAATTAGATCAAACATAAGGAAATCAGTTTCCATCATGTATATTGAAGTATAGAAAAAGGAAAGATTTCTTTATCTATCAAGTGAAAACCTAGGTATTACAGTTGGAAAAAGTAACAGTAAGCATGTTAACTGATATACAAAATTACGAAGACTGAAATGTATTCTTCATAGTTTTTCACCCACTTCATGAAGCACAGAACAAAAAAGAAGGAACAACAAACCAGATACAACATTGTACAACCCAAAACATTAGCATATCAGAATTGAATAGGTTAAACACATTAAGATTTAAAATCACCACATTACTAGACAGAAAAAATGAGCTGGGCTGGTAGTTTCATAAACCCAGATGAATTTCAAAAAAGAATTATAGTCAACTTTGGGAAAATACATAATATCTTATACATATTCGATGTGTGTTCTATACATAGAGAAAGTGAATATCATAACCATTTTGATACATGCTCATTACAATATACCAATTAACCTGCGGACAACCAGTACTTTGAGCAATGTAGCTCCTGGAATGAAAGATAATCACTCTTCAAGTGAGTGTAGCTCCAAAAGAAAGAGAAGTAGAGATTAGCCAGATGGAATAGAAAGGAGAAGACAATACTTTCTGATATTCTTCTTTTCGTAATTGATCATTCTAACAATCGGGCTGGGGCTTGTACTTGGTGAACCAACTAGGGAATTAGGCTTCAATGTTGAATCGTATCACATTTCTGGTTCTTCCTCTAGTGAAGTGACAGTAAAAGCAGCCAGAATTAAATGGAACTAAGATCAGATGTTTAGTTTGCTTCATATTTCTAAAATATAGATTAGGAGACTAATGTCAACTGATGAAAATATCAGTTACTTATAAATTATCTTTTAACTGTGTACTTCAACCTCATTCATCTCAATGAGAAACAATAAACAAGTAGGCATATCTCTAGTAACTAAAATTGATACATTCAACAGTAAGAATCCCATGCATGCCTTTTACTGCAATTCAAAAGGCATATGAAGAAATACATCATGGATGTGCGTGCCATAGAACTCGTAGTTAAATATGGGATTATAAATTGGACAGAAGCAAGATCCCTACCTTTTTAGCTTGTTCTTCTTTTGCCTTAGCTGCACGAATACTCTCAGTTGACAACTCTATTTTCTTCCGTAAGAGTTCAAGTGCTGATAGAGTAAGAGAAATATGAAATATTATGCAGGTACATTGTCAGATATTACTCATAGTAATTGCTTGCAAACAAAATACCAGCTTTCTTTGGACCAGCAGTAAGCTTCATTTCCATTGTGAGGCCTGCTAATTCTCGTTCAACATCACGAATCTTGGAATAATTTTCATCAATGTACCTGAGTGGATGTAAGAGACATTATTTGATCCGTAGAGAAGTTCAAATGTATCTTTTCATGTTGAACTAACCAATGTAGAAAATGGAAAGGTTGAATCCAATTCAATGTTAAAGGAATATTAAATTCTATTAGCTTCCATCCACCTGGAGTATGCAGTTTCTTCTTTCTTATTCAATAAAACTTCTGGACTCAACTAAACACACATAATGGACGGTGAATTGCATTCAAGCTAGAACATAAGCACCTATTCTAAATCCTATTAAAGACACCTATATCAAATCCAAGCATAAAGGGAAATTATTGAAGATAAGGAGAGGGAAATTCGTACTTCCTCAATTGAAGCTGCTCTTCCTCAATTATCTGAAACCCAAATACAAGCAAAAATACAAAACCAAGTAAGCAGAATACAGAAGAGTACTTCTCATTTGAGGTGCCAATCAGCATGTAAACTGAAATTGCAAAAATCTGACCTTCTCAGTGTAAGCTATGACAGGAGATTCGCGGGCCAGGCCATCGGGCCCGATCTCGGGAAGCAACATTGGACTGGCATTGTGGTTCTGGCTGGGGTTCCGATTCGTCGCCATACGAAACAAATCTGAGTGATCAAGGCGAAGCACCCAGCTTTCCGTGTCAAAAAATTAGGGAGAGTGAAAAAGAATCAATGAAAGTAATAGCGTGTGCACGTTGATTTTTGGAAGCGTAAGGTTGTGAAACTGCCGCTGGATTTGTGCCTTATTCGCGACGGAGAAATTCCCGGCGACAACACCCTGCTGCAAACCTCACGTTTGCCACTTTTCTCCTCTGTATAGGTTTTTTTATTTTATTTTATTATGTTTTAAGGAGTGATTTGTCAAATTACACCATGGTATATTTCTTCTAATTTTGATCATTTATCTTTATATTAACATATTCATATGTGTATATATATATATAGTATGTAATCATATAAATTTGTAACTATATCATTTTGACTATGATCTTTATAGTTATATCAACTTTGATAATTCACTTTTGCATCTAGTTTATCGGACTAAGTCAACATATCAAAAAGATAAATAGCTAAAATGAAATAAATGCAAAAGGAATGACCAAAATGATAATAAGTTGCAAAAGTAGATCACTAAAATGGAAAATGAAAAGACCAACCAAAAAAAAAAGTACAAAGTAAACACCCCCCCCCCCCCCCCCCCCAACACACACCCCACACTCATACAAAAAAGGAAGAAATTGATCAAAATAAAATTAAAGTGTTGAAATATGTGACCAGTTGTATCAATATCCCCATCTTTCATTATATCTGTCAGTATAAAAAAAGAATGACATACATGCTAGATGTTCTAATCCAAACTTGAAAACAGATTACAAGGACTCAGTGATGATAGATTTAACTCAAAATTCAAAATAATGAACACAAAAAATTGCAGAATTGCATAGCAACTACAGCTGTTATTTGCCCACGTATCTGGAAAATCTTCAAGATATGGAAAATATTAGCAACTACAACAACTCAGATACAGCTACTATCAAGAAAGAGCGCATTATTGCTGCAACACCTCTAGACTATTTGGTTTTACAGCCCAAACTTGAAATTTTTTCCTGCTTTTGTTTCTTCTTCTCATACAGAGACTCCTTTCATTAATTTTTCTACCTCCTCTTTTGTAGGTAGGGCGGGTATTGCACCATTCTTCGTCACTGTGAGGGCCCCACATGCATTTGCAAACAAAAGAGCTTCTCTCAACCGCTTCTCATTCTGTTAACAATTTGTATCAGGATAACAGGAAACTTGTAGCAGAATACGGCTAAGCTGACCATTCACATACATGATATGTGTACTATTTCCATATTGAGACCTTGTTGACTTGGAGCTAAAAGTACATCATGTTGTTCATTACAGACCTGATGTTTTACTCAGGCTTTGAAGCAAAGAATTAATGAACGTATTTAAATGGCTTTCCATCATACAATCTGAGAATATAAGAGGAATAGGTAGTTCAAAGAGCGATGAAGAAAGTGAAATACATGGAGTTCTTGAGTGGTTGGTTTCAAACAATAGAAAGAAACACAATAGAGTGAGTCAAACAATCTACGCACTATGTGCAAAAAGTTTCTTTTAGGGTTATATTGAAGAGAGTGTTTGATTATTTCAAGGAAGAGAAAGCAATGTATTTTGCTCCAAATGAAATGGCTGAGCAGACTCTCCGGCTCATACACAAATCCAGCAAGTACATAAGCTCTATTGTTTTTTGCACACCAATCAATACTACAAGATGGGTATGTCGATGCTGTTACCTTAAAAAGATTCACATCTGTGGCCAAACAATAAAGTATTGCACCAGTAAATGCATCACCAGCACCATTTGTGTCAACAGATTTGACTTTAACACCAGGAACTCTTCCCTTGAATTTCTGATCAGAAATTTGTCTCAATGAGTTCATGAGCAGAAAACATAAACATCATAGACACAGTTATATTGACTTCATGCAAACGGTACAAGCTTGATAATTATGCACCTATATCAGCCCACACACCCATGAGGTGTTTTTTGCATTACAGCTTCATATTTCAACTGAATCAAACATGGATAAGGTCAAAGAACATGCTTTAACCATATAAAGATTGATTGAGTATGTGCAGAACTTTTATCATATTTACCAAAATGGTGAACTAGGGGAAAGTGGACAACATGCAGCACAAAGGCATTAGATGCACTGAATATAGAATAATTTTATATAAGTAGGGATGGAATAGTATTTATAGCTTTGTTTTTGGTGTTTTAGTATCAAAATTAAAAGATAGAATGGATGCAATTCACAAACATACCTTCGTGTAATATCTGCAGCCATCTTTCCTTCACTTATTAGCAAAAGGCTTAGCTTAGAATGAAAAAGTTTATTTAACACCACTTTGTCATCATTTGGATTTGATCCTTCCGTCAGGAAAGAAATTTCCTCTTCACTTATCTGTGGCATTATAGGAGCATGTGAACACAATTATCATATGAAGGAACTTTAAAGCCTTTCAGGTGGACTCACTTTTTACGATGTACCTTGATAATATCTGCTTGATTCCATATGCCCATTATACCCTTCCGAGCAGCATCTTCTGAAGGCCATAAGGGCAATCTCAGATTTGGGTCATAAGAGAGTAAGCAACCAGATTTCTTGGCAATGCGCATGGCAGCAAGTTGTGTTGACCTACAAGGTTCTTCGATCAAACTGATCGAACCATAGTGAAAAATGGTTGCCTGTATTGAATAGTTTGTAGTTGGTTGAACCAAACAATCAAGCTGAAAAGACATGGTATAGATCATTCTTAATTACATTAAACATAGAAAAACAAACCTTCTTAACAAGATCTACATCAAGTTCTGACTCCTGTAGACGCATATCTGCACTCGGATTACGGAAGAACATAAATTCTCGCTCACCATCTGCTTTGAGTGTGATAAATGCCAGTGCTGTCCTTGCATAGGAGTCAAATCGCACACCAGAATTATCAACTTTGTTTTCTTTCAACATGTCAGAAAGCATCTGTCCAAACTCATCCTTACCTACCTAAGAAAGAAATCCACCGACTTTCAGATATTTCATTCTAGTTAAGTTTGGATAAGCAGTGTATTTTAGTGTATAAGATGTGGCAAGCAGAACTTCAAGAAATCAGACAATGCAGTAACTCAAACAGAAAAATAAAAGGAAAAAAAAGGTAAACAGTGAGAGGGTCATGAACAAAGAAAAAGAACACTAGAAGGATGATTCACTCTATCATAGTAATCAAACCAAAACATGAAAGAGTAGCAATGCAAAAATAAAGAATTTGGATTGCTCCTTCATCTTAACATACATGTAGTTAAAGTGAGATTACATGTGAAGCATGGAGTGAAATGAACAGTGTAATATTTTTTATGGATTGCTTGCCAAAGTACAAGGCCAACTGTTCGTTTTAAGTTACAAACAAAGATACCAAAGACAAAAAAAACTAATCTCATCATCTAAAGGATGCTCTATGATGTGGTCTTTGTTTCATATCAGAGAATAGTAAATCAGAAGGGGCAATAAATACCTGGAGACAGAGGAAGAAAGCAATATTTAAAAAAAAAAAAAAAACTTAAAAGACAATGGGGGGAAGAGAAATGCACCTTTCCAATAAAAGCTGCAGACCCTCCTAGTTTTGCTACACAAACAGCAACATTTGCAGGAGCACCACCTGGAGCTTTTTTGAAGGAAGGAGCTTCAGCAAGTGAAACTTCATTCACCATGGGCAACAAAATCTATCAACATTTCCCCAAAGCAAACAACAAGAGGGCTTTTCTCAACCGAGCCTCCTTTTTCATTCAGTGAAAGCTTACTAATAATATCACCTATAAAGTGTCAAATTAATCCATAAGCATGCCATCAATCAAGTTTACGCTGTAGTTACAGCACCGAAATTGAAAGCACATAAAGACCATCAGACTGAAGCAGAAAATTTATGAAAACAATGACAGTTATTCACTAATCCACATTTCAGTGACTGAAATTCTAAATTCCAGGCAAAAATTATTCAGGAACCTGTACAAGATTTTATGGCTGAAGAATCAAGTATCATATGTTTCTCATCTGATACAGTTTTTTTTAGAATCCATAGTAGGCAAAAACAAGAATCAGTGCAGTCCCATTGGTTACTCATCAATAGAAAAGCATTTTAAATTGATCTCAGATAATGCTAAATATGAACAGATATAGGTTCTTGAAGGCAATGCAGCAAACATGAGGAGTAGATACAAAAGCCTAATTGAAAGATTTTTGTTTCTAAATATCAGACTCGGATATATAATTCAATCAGCAACATAATAATTCAAAAAATAATAATATAAATAATAAGAATGCAACAAGGATCACGTTGCAATAACATACGAACTAAAGTGCCCAAAGTGAATTACAGCGTAAAGATCATTCAAGAAAGCTGTTATCTTGGTCAAGATTGAGTGAAAGATTACCTAGCAGATTTTCGAGAAAAAAGAAACTATTCAGCTGTCAGCTCATCCAATGTGTAAATACAGAAACCCCATATCCAAGAAATCATAATTCAATAATCACGATGATGAATAACAAATCCGATCTTTAATTAAATCCCATCTCATCATTCATTCACCGGCCACATAAAACTGTTATTACTATATACAAAAATGAATGCAATACATCGGATGAATCATGTGGGCAAAAAGCAGCAATGGAAAAACAAGAACCTGAAATGGGATTCTTGGCCATGTCAAAGCAGTGATCACAAGTAGCCTTGAGTATATCGGCAAGACTTCGCAACACACACTCCCGAAGAGAGAGAGAGAGAGAGAGAGAGAGAGATTAATAGAGAATAGAAAAGGCAATCTAGCGTGGTCAGTTGGGGGGATGGAAACAAGGAAAGGGTTCTTGAAGTTGACCAATTAAAAGGAAAGAAAACGATTTGGCAATTGTTTCGTGTGAGACTCGCAACTTTCACTAATTTAATAGATAAAAAAAAAAAAAGTTGAGACTATCGCAATCCACTCATTTTTAATCACACCCCATTTTTTATTATATACCACATCATTAATTTTATAATTTAATTTTTTTTATCCACATTCATATAATTTTAATTATATTTTTTAAAAAATTACACAATTCGCACATTTCAAATCCAATTCCAAACACACACCCTCAATACTAGGATTTAGAGAAGAGAGAACATATTGAAAGAATTGAACAATCCATCCAACCTTAATCCTAAGAAATCGAACGACTGCAATGGACTCCACGAATTTAAAATAACTATTATGACTAATTAATTACTTTAAACTTAAAGTTGATAATAAATATTACTAAAAATAGACGATTCTTGAATAAATATGTCAAAATAACATATATGATAGACTTCCAATATATGAATTATATATGTCTATATATGTGAAATTTGTTAATTTAAGAATTTTAGATAAAAAAAATTAAAAGAAAAACCAAAATAAAGGTGAATGGATTGAAAATGGTTTTTCAAACCTATTCATTAAAGAAACTACATGGTTTTGGGAATATGTGTATTAAAATAAATGATAGCATATTAATATGTATTAATTTTTTTTTTTTTTTGTAACACATAGTGATAGAAAAAGGTGAATAATGTAATAGGCAGAACAACATATAGTTTAAAAAAAAAAAAAGTATTTATTTTTTATAAATGCAACATATATATCAACAATTAAACAATGCATTAATCAAACTATATTATATTTAATGTTAAATTAACGGACATTTGCACAAAATCATATATATATATATATATATATATATATATATTCCCGTATAAATAATTTTTTAAATTTTAATAATTTATTTAAATTCCGTGTATTATAAGAGCCCTATGCTAGTAATTGTATAATAGGAAGTTCTGGAGAAAAAAAAAATATTTTAAGTAAATTAAATTTGTTTTGACCTTTATGTTATTTTAGTTACACTTTTATGCTATATTAGTTATACTTTTATGTAATACTTTAATTTAAAAAAAATCTAATTTCAGCATAATTTGTACATATATATACTTTCATGTGGTATTACTTGTATCTTTAAGTGATATTAGTCATATATTTATGTAATACATAATAGATATAACTAATATAATTAAAATGTATGAAATGTATTAATAGATATCTAAATATATATTAAGGTACATTAAAAATTCTAAGAAAATATGACTAATATAACATAAAAATATGACTAACAAAATATAAAAATATAACATTTAATAACGAATTTTAGTGAATTTGAGTGCACTACTCAAGTACATGGAATCCACGTGAGTGTGTGAATAATGCATAGATCGGATCAAATTTATTACAAGAATTTAGGATTCATATTTCATTTACATAAAAGTTTTTGCACGTAAATTGTGTTTTTTCTTCGTGCGACTAGGGAGTATATTATTTAGTTTGTGAAATTCATTTAGTCACTTTATTTTAATTTGGTTTTTACAAGCTGTGTATTACACGGGAATTGGAGTTGAAGGAAAACGAGGAAAGCAGTTGCAGTTCACGTGGGCCAAGTGAGATGAAAACCATAGGGAGAGAGCCCAGAATAGAGAGATAAAGCAATCTCAAGTACATGTGGCACCCAATTCTCTCTCTCGATTCTCCAACCTCAATCAATCAAACCACATGATCCCCCTCCTCCCGGATCTTCCCTTCCTTAAAAAATCTCAATAATTCTTAATCATATTCACCCACCACGGCTATTAAATCTTCACTCCTACATTCCTCACATAATCAAGAAACGTACGGAAAGCCACAAAAAAGATTTCGACACCCATTATACTACACTTTCTTGATTTCTTTTCCGTATCAACATGGCTTTGAATTCCATTGCTTCAAGGCCATCATCCTCTTTGATATCAAGAAAATTCAAGAATGTCTCTACTTTTGCCCATCCTGTTAAATCAATTTCTTTTCTCAACCCCATTCCACTCTTGAGCAATCTCTCTTTCAAGAATGATTCACCAGGGTTGTCTTGTGTGTCGGTTAAGGCCTCCTCTTCATCGAGTTCTCCTTCTACAACTGTTGCTCACTCGCAGGAACTCAAGGTCCATTTTCATTCTACAGCTTTACAAGTGTATGTGTTTTTTTTGTGTTTATATCGAAGCGGCCTGCTATTTTTTTCTTGCAAAATGTGATGCTAGTGTGTGTGTCAGATTAAGACTGTACCCACTCAGCCTATCGAGGGACAAAAGACTGGTACAAGCGGCCTTCGGAAAAAGGTCCGATCTTTATGCCCGTTGTTAATTGATGATTGATGAGTGCTAAACTGTCTGATCATGTTTGCAGAAAACTGGTGCTTAAATAATTACCTGATTAGTTGAATTTGCCGCTATTAGGTGAAAGTGTTCATGCAAGAAAATTATCTCGGCCAATTGGATACAGGTTTGGCAATGTAAATTCTGAAACAGTGAATGTTTTTCTTGGCATAATTAGCAAGATTAGTGCTTGTGTCTGATGTGGGCTTTATGTGTAATCAAGGCATTGTTTAATTCATTGCCACCAGAGGATTACAAGAATGGAATTTTGGTTCTAGGGGGCGATGGTAGATACTTCAATAAGGAGGCTGCACAGGTGTTCAAATTTAAGATTGGTTTATTGTTCAGTGGTCAATCTCTTGTTGTCAATGCTGATGTGACTAAACTTGAAATGCAGATAATAATCAAAATTGCAGCTGGTAATGGTGTTGGAAAAATCTTAGTTGGCAAGTGAGTTTCTTTCCTTTGATTTCTCTTAGTTCTGGCAAATTAATAGCTTTTATATAGTTGGTTTTTCCTCTTTTTCATTTGTGTGAATTGTCCAATGTTTCCATTCCTAAAGAGAGCATACATAAACTTATACATTTCAGTGTTAGTGGTTTAATAACAATGCTGCTTGGAAACTTCTAATTTATAAATTATTCTAGGTACACATATTACAACACCCAGACACTCTTCATATTCTACGCCTTTCATTTTCACAAAGATTATTGAAAAATCACAGATTGTAGATGACAATAAATAGGGAGTTAACTTGTGTGACTGTAGGGATGGTATTATGTCCACACCTGCTGTTTCTGCTGTAATAAGGAAGAGAAAGGTAATGATCACTCCTCTTTCTTATTTATGTTGTTTAGATTGTTTCCTTGTGTGCTGTAATTGGTAAATCTTATTATTTCCATGTGTCACGTCACTATAGGCTAATGGTGGTTTTGTAATGAGCGCAAGCCACAATCCTGGTGGTCCTGAATACGATTGGGGTATCAAGGTGACTAATGCTTCTAGTAATTATGGATGTGCTTTAATTGTATATATTCTTCTTGCAACTAGTGATTTTGGGTTATGCTGTTTCTGTATCTGTCTTAAACTCAACAGCACCGTTTTTACTAATATCCAGAAGCTCTGCTATTCCACTTTTGCAGTTCAATTATAGCAGTGGCCAACCTGCACCTGAGTCTATAACTGACAAGATTTATGGCAACACACTTTCAGTGTGTATCTGTTCCTTTATCTACTACTTAAACAGCGTTTTTATATATCTATGTATATATATATTATTATTCGACAAATGATATGTTTGGCTTTCCTATTTGACTTGCCTTAGTGTCCTGCAGATCTCTGATATAAAAATGGGGGACATTCCTGACATAGATCTCTCTCATCTTGGTCTAATAAATCATGGAGTTTTTACTGTAGAGGTTGTTGATCCTGTAGCTGATTATTTGGAGCTTTTGGAGGTGAGCAGCTTGACATAGAGTATTCAAAGATTTTTTGGAACTATTCTATCTTTGTGACATTGACATTTTTCAAGATATTTTGCAGGATGTATTTGATTTTTCACTTATCAAGAGCCTTGTTGCACGTTCAGATTTCAGGTATTTAAGTATGGAGCTTCACAATTCTGGTGCTTCTTGTTTATTCCTTGAATAAATTTTGATGTTCTGTGAAGTATTTTTCTTTATTTATTTCCATTTTTTGCCCCTTTAGTTTCAGCTATTACCTAATTTGGACTTTTGATTAGTGTTTTCCAAAATTTAAAAGGAAAAATTAGAAAAAAATGATTGATTGAACTTCTTATACAGCAAAGCCTTAGCCTAATTTCAATATTAATGGAATCAAACAATCATCAAGTATGAGAAGTGTATTTCCTTTTCTGATACCTTCATACCTGATACTTTAAACTACTCTAGTTTTAAGGGTCAAAAGAGACTAAATCAAAGCTTGATACTGGATGTACATGTGAGTATATGTTAATATGTTTTTGGTGCAACCATCTCATTTTTTTTATTTCTTAATGAGTTGATGTACAAAATAACCATGCTGATAGATGAAAATTGTCCTTTGGGACCAACACACTCTGTTTGCAAGACCAAGGAATCCATATCCCTGGATAAAATCAAATCCTCTATCCTGCTTTATAAATTGGCCCCACTTGTTTTTGTGTATCTACATTGTTATTGGATAACCTTATCTCATGTAATGTGGACCCTCAAATTAGTCAATCCTACTTTAAAACCAATGGTTGTTTTCAGAATCTAATTGGGAAATCTGCTTATTTGCTTGTTTCAAAACCTTTTGACGGTTAGGAAGTCTTCAGCATAAAAGATTTTTGTATTTAATATTTTTTGAGGAAGCATCTGGTATCACTGATATGTTAGGTTCATATAAAAATATCTTTATTGTTAGACATGATCTCTTATGCTTTTAATCTTCCTTGCCTCCTACAACATTTTAAGATCTATTTAGTCTATCTTGCTGCTGACTGCATTAAATAAACTCAATATACTGTGGAAGATAAGCTCCTCATTCCTTAAACTCCTCTCAGGTTTATTTTTGATGCCATGCACGCTGTTACTGGTGCTTATGCTAAACCAATTTTCATGGAGAAGCTGGGAGCTAGCTCTGTATGTTCTGCTTGTTAACTCCTTAATAATTAATATTAATAAGCAGTGCAAGAGTCTTCTGTACAACTTACCTCTGAATTCACAGGATTCCATTTTAAATGGAGTGCCATTAGAAGATTTTGGGCATGGCCATCCAGATCCTAATCTCACGTAAGAAGTGTTTCTGTTAAATATTTGATTCCTGAACAATCACTGATTCTTGATTTGTTGCTCTGCAAAAGTTATGCCGAGGAACTGGTCAAGATAATGTATGGAGAGAATGGACCTGATGTTGGCGCAGCAAGTGATGGTATGTACTTTCATTTAGTGCAAATTATAATCAGAAAGCGCATATTTGTAATAAAAATAGATTTGGAAATTGTTTCAATGCATATATGTACATGATTTCCAGTTTCAACCTTAGATAGTTTCTTCAAGTGCTGAATCTGCAGAAAAATAAATTAATTTTGCCGGTTTCATACTTTTTCAGGAGATGGTGATAGAAACATGATCCTTGGGAGAGGTTTTTTTGTGACACCTTCAGATTCTGTTGCAATAATTGCTGCCAATGCAGAAGAAACCATCCCATACTTCAAGACTGGTGTGAAGGTTTGAAATCCAAATGTTTCTCCTCCAATATTTCTATCCATAAAGCTCACATGAACCTAAAATATCTAATTTAACAGGGTTTGGCTCGATCTATGCCGACAAGTGGTGCTCTGGATAGAGTGGCTCAGAAGTTAAATCTTCCTTTCTATGAGGTTCAAACTTCATAAATCCTTCTGATGCATTATTGCTGATTTATGTAGTACTGGAGGCTGTATGTGTAACTATTCATGCACATTTGACTTCAGGTACCCACTGGTTGGAAGTTTTTTGGGAATCTAATGGATGCAGGGAAATTGTCAGTTTGTGGAGAAGAAAGTTTTGGAACAGGTTCTGATCACATCCGTGAGAAGGATGGTATATGGTATGTAAATAATGGAGCCTTACTCAGGAAATACCAATCCATTTTATAAAATACGAGCATCTGCAGAAATGTTGGTTTGTGTTTAAGACTTAGTGGTGCTGAGATTTATCTATCTAAATAATTCATCCTCTTAATATTGAACCCAACTCTTGGTCTATCTAGTGGTTGATTTCAGAGTGCATTTTTCCGATTGGCAAAAGAATTTGGATATTTTGATTATAACATTCTTTAGCTGAATATTTCCGAAATTTGCACCATTCTTTCCATGTACTTATTTTTCTGTGAGAATTTTATATTGAAGCCTGGATTGGTGACTCAAGTATTGCTTACTGGCAGGGCTGTTTTAGCTTGGTTGTCAATAATTGCATTTAGAAACAAGGATACGAAACCCGGAGAAAAGTTGGTTTCTGTGTCAGATGTTGTAACTGAACATTGGGCTACTTATGGAAGAAACTTCTTTTCTAGATATGACTACGAGGCAGGCCTTCCTAATCTTAATCCTCTCTCCATTCTGATATATATGTTTTGCTGCCATTGAAACACCTTCCTGTGTGTGATTGTGTCACAGGAATGTGAATCAGAAGGTGCCAATAAAATGGTAGACTATCTTAGAGACTTAGTTTCCATGAGCAAGGCAGGCGATGTATATGGTAAGTTATGTCATTACCAAGTTGGCTGAGGAACTTATTCTCCAACAGCTAATTAGTCATATTATTGCAGGAAACTACAACCTTGAGTTTGCGGATGATTTCACCTACACCGATCCTGTTAGTTGAACCTTCTTTAAGATTTTTTTTTTCCTTATGCAATGGAAAAAATCTCTAGCCCTTACACTATATGTTGGTAACACAATCTTTTCAAATTTTCACAGGTAGATGGAAGTATGGTTTCCAAACAAGGCATTCGCTTTGTGTTTACTGATGGATCAAGGATCATATTTCGGTTATCGGTCTGTATCACCTTTAAGTTTTGTTTGGATTGAGGGATTTGAAATGCAAGGTCTGAAATGAATTGATTTTAAATCCACTCAAATCAGGGAGTACCAAAATCCACCCATGTTGCTCAGAATTATTTCAAAATGAAAGTGATTGATTTCAAAATCTCTCCAAACACAACCTCAATTTTTTTATGCAGCTCCTGCATTCCACTTCCCTATGTGTACGTCATTTTCGAATTTCATTCATTTTTTCTCCTCTCGTTCAGGGTACCGGGTCTGCTGGTGCAACTGTTCGAATATACGTTGAACAATTTGAGCCAGATGAGTCTAAACACAATGTGGATGCACAAATAGCATTAAAACCTTTGATAGGTCAGATTTTTCTTGTTCTGCTTTTGCCTCTCTTGTTCTTTCAGCTGGTTGATGTTTATAGTTTGAAGTTTCTTATTATGTGTCTGTTTATATTATTAGACCTGGCTCTATCTACTTCAAAGCTAAAGGAATTCACTGGAAGGGAGCAGCCAACAGTCATTACATAAAGCAGAATTTTCAACCAGTCATATATTGGGATTGGAAGACTTCTAATGGTAACAGCTATGGCAGGTTGGACCTTCCCTCCTCTGAATGTTTGATTTATGAATTCGTTAGTTTAGTTTTTAATGTATTATAGTTAACATGCTCTGGGAATAATGATTTACTGTCTATGCTCTTGTTGTATGCATAACTTAATCACAGAAGAGAATGTACGAAATTATCGAACTCTATAGAATCAAACCATTTCGTGGTGGCATGCTATGTGAGAGTAGTCCAAGTTGTGCTCTCAAATATTTCATTTTTTGTGACATGCAAAATTATCTTGGTTAACTTCTAGCAATTATTGTTATGCCAAATATATATTTCATGTTTAGTTCTCTGGAAATGATACTGCAAAATCATTGTGTTTTGCCTAATCATTTCAGTAACTGATTGATCTTTGATATCTCCTACTGTATTTATCCTGATTAATATATGTTACTCTTTGTAAAAAGATGAATTCTACATGGATTGATCAGGCATCTTATTAATGGCATTAAGTAATCACCCTTTTTTCATGGAGAGGCATACAAAGGTAGTTACCCCCAAGTCATAACAATTATTTGTTGTCTTTTACTCTCTAATTGCTCAGTAATCCAGTGTTTTAACTTATTTTTAGCGGTTACAGGATCTCCAATTTTGTTATATATTATTAGTTAAAGACACATAGCTTACAAATGATCATATTATTTAACTATAATAAATATTTTATTGAATGTTATAATTAAATCAAATAAAGGAGTAATATGGTGTATTATAAATTGAAACTAGAAAGTAGGTAACTAAGGATTAAAATAAAAAAGTATCCTTAGGTACTTCAAAATATATTGTTTTCAGTAAGTATAAAAAGTAAATAATGAAATAATATATTTTGAAGTTTTTTTTTTTTTTTTTGGTGATCTCATTATATGTTATCTTTTGGTAAAATGGTTAAAAAAAGTCTTTTTGCTAGAGTTATGGTTATAAAAAGTAAAATATTGAAAGAGTTGTGGTTTAAAGAAATTGAAGTCTGCAATACAAATAAACTCTTGTTGTATTAAAATTATATATATTAAGTTAATTAAATGTCAATTTTATCCTTTTTTATTCCTTTATGCATATTTGATGGGGGGTAAATATAGGCAAACAAAAGATTCCACGCAACATTTTGAGTTATTCATAGATCATGACAGTTTGCTTGATTATCTTGTAGATGATTTGACAATATAAGCATATTTTTGTCACTGCATCTTTTAAAGAAACCATAAGCATATTAAGTACACTTAAGATATAGATAGATAGATTGACATATTTCCACTACTTGGTGTACCATGCATCAGATCAGATGGGACATGTATTATATCCTACTTCTGTAGCTTGTTCTTTGATGCTCATTGACAATCTCATGGAAGAGGTCCCACTTCAAGTGGCCACCCTTCAACATAAGTTGTTACTCATTAGATTCCATGCATACATTTGCCTGATTTTCTTTGAGAATTTTTTTGCTCAAATTGGTTGCATATTAAGAATGATGATGATGATGTTGAATTACGTTTTATCACCAATTTTGTCCAATGGTATGTTTGTACTGCACAATAGTCACTTGAATTAATTGTATGGATTTTCTTTGAAGTTTTATCTTGTAACAGGGGAAATAGAGGATAATAGAAAACTATACTTTTACTTGCATTTGTTGTTGAAAGATGAAATTGTTGCTCTCTTGCTTCAGTATATGTTTGCATGTCTAAGCAATACCAGGTTAATATTATGTTTTTTTTTTTTATTCAGAGTCCATGAATCAGTTACCTTATGGTAGTAACTATTGCTTAATTCAAGGCATTTCGTGATGCTATATATATATATATATATATATAGAGAGAGAGAGAGAGAGAGAGAGAGTCCTTAGGTGATATCTAGGGGAAACATGCTTAGAATGCTTAGATAAAGCGTTACCTTAGTTTTCCAAATTTTTGGCTTTTTAATAAACACCCTTTATTCCTAGTCCCTGTGCAAAGACATGTCAGTTTAAGGATAGAACAGGTTGAAGTCTGAAAGTAAGAGGCATCTTCACGTGTGCCCTCGTGAAGTACTTTACATGTTGTTTAAACACCACTTCTGCTTTCAATCACACAGTTAAGTCAAACAAGAAACATACTTGAAATCATTTTCCATCCATGGCCAAGATCAGGAGAGATTGTCTTTGTTCCCCATTTGTGATAAGATGATAGTTAACTCTCCAGGCCCACCAAATACATAATGGGTTATGTTGATAGACTTGGGAAAAAAATAAAGGTGCAATATTTGTCTCTTACTCAGGGCATCAGTGCCTCGTTACGTGCCCTCTTCTCAAGTACAGTGTCTTTGCCTCTCTGTCAGTTTCATGCAATTTGTTGTTGAATGAAATCTTGAGTCACTTGCCCCCACCTTTGTCTGCATGAATTTGGTGTGCCACTATTGCATCATGTTAGTTGGACCTCACCCCATCCCTGCTTGTCCAACATTTTTGATCATATCCCAGATTTATTTTGTCACAAGTATAGTTACATATAGATAAGTAAATATGTGCTTGCATGTTTGAGCAAGAATTGATGATGAATCACTTTCCTTTTGCGGTGTTTGGACATAGGATAGCTCGACACCCAAAATGAATCAAGAATAAGTTATTCTGATAATGGACTAGATGTGGGGTGTATGCATACTTCACATTTATGCGTGTTAGTTGTGGAGAGATAACTAACATTATATATTGCCTATTGTCTGTCTCATAGGATGTTAATACTGCAATTTACTTGACCAAAATAGAAGAGCTTGTTATGAGTTCAGGGGGAAAAACATTTGAACCTCTCTTCCCTTTCTACGTTCTTATGCCATCATTCACTATGTATTATAGTGTATAGTGTTTTACGTCTATGATGAGCGTCCCCTAAAGGTATAATAACTTATTAACTTATGGATTATAAAACAATAAATCCAAAAGTTTTCTAATGGACGAATGATATTTGAAGTTTTCTTAGACAAGAATAAGAGATATATGCAATGCAAGAATGCTAAGAATGCAAATCACAATAGCATGAATGAAATGAATAATTTTGGGGTCTATTTATAGAATTTGAAGAGATGAGGTGCATTTTCAAAATTAGGCATCTTTTGGGTTGAACCAATGTGGCTCACACTTGTTTAAATTGGTTGCACCTTTTCAATTTGGCTCACATCGATTCAGCTCAAATTCACACGTTTTTGCCCCCCTTCGCATTTGTTCGGTCCTAGGACTCTAGACCCAATGTTTTGGGTTGAACCCACACCATTATGTACAATTGATCCGACTTGAAGGTTTGAACCATGTGTCCGACCCATTGTCATGTCATCAAGCCACCCGACCACCTTCTCGAGCA